>CM026165.1:11591580-11687791 GCA_014825975.1 Bombus haemorrhoidalis | reverse complement strand
TTCCAGAGAAACTGACCGTTATTTCTCTACCGTTTGAGATATTTCGACGTTTAAACGCTCCATTTGCTCCACTTTGCACGCAGAATACAATGGAATAACTTCCGCACGTGAAAGCAATCCCAGCGGCTCGCGAATCGCGATCACTTGTCGATTCCAGAGAAACTGACCGTTATTTCTCTGACGTTTGAGATATTTCGACATTTAAACGCTGCTTTTACTCCACTTTGCACGCAGAATACAGCGCAATCACGTCCGAACGTGAAAGCGAGCCCAGCGGCTCGCAAATTGCTATCATTTATCAACTCTGCAGAGAACTGACCGTTCTTTCTCTTCGGTTTGAGATATTTAGACGTTCAAACGCTGCCTTTAGTCCATTTTGCTCGCCTATTACATTGCAATCACTTGCGACTGTGGAAACGGGCCCAGCGGCTCGCGAGTCGCTATTATTTGTCGATTCTAGGAAAACTGGCCGTTATTTCTCTACAGTTTGAGATATTTTGATGTTCAAACGCTGCCTTTACTCTATCTTGCACGCCGAACACATTGCAATCACTTCCGAACGTGAAAGCAATCCCAGCGGCTCGGTAATCGCTATCATTTGTCGATTCCAGAGAAACTTACCGATATTTCTCTACCGTTTTAAATATATCGACGTACAAACCCTGCTTTTACTATATTTTGCACCCCGAATGGAGTGCAACCGCTTGCGATCGTGGAAACAAGCCCCGCGGCTCGCGAGTCGCGATCATTTGTCGATTATAGCGAAATCTGACCGTTATTTTTCTACCGTTTGAGATATTTCGACGATTAAACGCTGCTTTTACTCCATATTGCATGCCGAATGCAGTGCAATCGCTTGCGAACGTGGAAACAAATCCTGCGGCTGACGAATCGCGATCATTTGTCGATTCTAGCGAAAACCCACCGTTATTTCTCTACCGTTTGAGATATTTCGACCTTTAAACGCTCCTTTTACTCTATTTTGCACGCCGAATGCAGTGCAATCACTTCCCAATGTCGAAAAATGCCCTGCGGCTCGCAAAATGCGATCTTATATCGATTCTAGCAAAAACCCACCGTTATTTCTCTACCGTTTGAGATATTTCGACCTTTAAATGATCCTTTTACTCTATTTTGCACGCCGAATGCAGTGCAATCACTTCCCAATGTCGAAAAATGCCCTGCGGCTCGCAAAACGCGATCTTATATCGATTCTAGCGAAAGCTGACCGTTATTTCTCTTCCGTTTTTGATATTTCGACGTTTAAACGCTGCTTTTACTCCATTTTGCGCGCCGAATACAGTGCAATCACTTCCCAATTTCGAAAAATGCCCTGCGGCTCGCAAAACGCGATCTTATATCGATTCTAGCGAAAGCTGAGCGTTATTTCTCTAACGTTTGAGATATTTCGACGTTTAAACGCTCCTTTTACTCCATTTTGCACGCCGAATACAGTGCAATCACTTCCCAATGTCGAAAAATGCGCTGCGGCTCGCAAAACGCGATCTTATATCGATTCTAGCGAAAGCTGACCGTTATTTCTCTTCCGTTTTTGATATTTCGACGTTTAAACGCTGCTTTTACTCCATTTTGCGCGCCGAATACAGTGCAATCACTTCCCAATGTCGAAAAATGCCCTGCGGGTCGCAAAACGCGATCTTATATCTATTCTAGCGAAAGCTGAGCGTTATTTCTCTAGCGTTTGAGATATTTCGACGTTTATACGCTCCTTTTACTCCATTTTGCACGCCGAATACAGTACAACCACTTCCCAATGTCGAAAAATGCCCTGCGGCTCGCAAAACGCGATCTTATATCGATTCTAGCGAGAGCTGTCCGTTATTTCTCTACCGTTTGAGATATTTCGACGTTTAAACGCTCCTTTTACTCTATTTTGCACGCCGAATACAGTGCAATCGCTTGCAATCGTGAGTGCAAGCCTAGCGGCTCGCATAACGCGATCTTTTATCGATTCTAGCGAAAACTGACCCTTATTTCTCTACCGTTTTAGATATTTTGACGTTTAAACGCTGCTTTTACACCATTCTGCACACCGAATGCAGAGCAATCGCTTGAGAACGTGGAAACAAATCCTGCGAATAGCGAATCGCGATCATTTGTCGATTCTAGAGGAATTGATCATTATTTCTCTACCGCTTGAGATATTTCGGCGCGTAATCGCTGCTTTTACTCCATTTTGCATGCCGAATGCAGTGCAATCGCTTCCCAATGTTGAAAAAAGCCGTGCGGCTCGCAAAACGCGATTCTTTATCGATTCTAGTGAAAGCTTTCCCTTATTTCTGTACCGTTTTAGATATTTAAGACGTTTAAGCGCTGCTTTTACTCCACTTTGCACGCAGAATACAGTGCAATCGCTTCCGAACGAGAAAGCAAGCCCAGCGGCTCCCGAATCGCGATCATTTGTCGATTATAGAGAAAACTGACCGTTATTTCTCTAGCGCTTGAGATATTTCGATGATTAAACGCTGCTTTTACTCTATTTTGCGCAAGCCGATAACATTGGTAACATTCATACTTGTGTTAATAAACGTTACCTCGATCGTGTGACTACGATGAATAATTCCTGCGATGATTCGTTAAACGCCCCTAACCCTAATCTTATTGACAACCCGACAAATATATCTTGGGAATTCATGCTCATTCGCGCTTGTACTGTCCGGGTGGAATGTGTTCAAATGAACCACCACGTGTCTAAGTACAATTGCGGAATCTGTCTCGTGTACACATTGCCTTCGCCCAGAATCGGATTTCCATCAGGCAAATCGGTAAGCGTTAAATCATTTGGCAACAAAATATCACGATTGAAATAATGCTAATCGAGTGTGTAAGGTAACAGAGCTATGCCACTGTTGACATTTATCGTTATGGCTGTGAATAATTCTGGGCGTCCGAAGGAGAATGAAGCTATAATTGAGTGCTAATTTGCACGAAACATACGGCAAATACTACCGAATTTCTGCACTATTGGACTGTACGTTACTTAGGACGTCTCTCTAATGCCCGATTTATACATATAGGCTGTGGCCGATTAAATCGGCGATGAGCCCTACCTCAACATTGGTTGTAAACTTTTACTGTGTAAAGTATCTACATCGCAACGTTAAAATATCCCCGCTTTCATTGCACAGATACAGCTATTTGCAGGGCGTCGAAACCTCTTATGCCTTAAGTTACAGCTATCAAGCAGCTCAAGCAGCGAAACACGTAAATGTAGAAAGGGAGATGTAGATATCTAGATTTTACCTAGAATCTTGTGGCCCGTTGTGAGCCACGTAACCCCTTGGATAGTTACGTTACAATTGATTAGGAATGGGTCTACACCACGTAGAGGACTTTCATTCTCTTCCCCTACAAGACCTGAAGAGATACAGAGGAGGACAAGAAATTACATATTGTTATTAACAGATATTATATAACAATAGACAGAGAAAATGATTACGGATGTTTGCTCCCAGATTATAATCAAATTTTCGTGGTATTGTTGGTTGAAAATCACCTACCAAGAATTCTTGTATCCAATATTAGAATTCCAATATCGCACCTCCTCAGGCTTGTCGCTTTATTCAGCTTTACTCCACACAACTCGAAGATATGTGTCATTCTTTCTTTCATACTGATTCTATATCATGAGATTAACACGAACATGAAATGAAAGAAGACGAGTAAATGCTATATACAAATGTGCTTGGATTACGAAGCTTCTCATTAACAATAACAAAATTTGCCTTGAGATGTCTAGCTACGTTATCTATATTAAAAAACTGACGGGTGGAATCACTTTCTATTAATGATACGATGTCTGCCCTAAATACGCATGAAGTAGAAAATTTGAACATTCGTGCTGTACGTCACTGCGAAGCTGCCTGCCATTTCTTTACGGCTGTGTGGCAGAAATTGTTCAGCAATCGAAAAAAGATCAACTATATTCTTTCAAATGGAACAATACCATTCATAATACAATAATTGATCTATTATGGCGTTCCATATTAGAACTTATCAACTGATCTATGGATTATCTAGAAAATACAAGTAGCGAAGAGACAAAATGCTTGAAGGCGTTGAAGAACACGAAGGATATAATGCACTTGGAATTGTCGGCATGCTTCTAATTGCGATGAATTGGATATTACATCCTAAATATCAAAAACTGCATATACATACTTCAACGGGAACAGAATTGAAATTTTGTAATCCGGGTGATGTGCGATGAATTTAGCAGTGGAGTGTGGAGTACCACCAGCATCGAATTTTGGACACATCTGCAAATAATACAGTGATCTGTTGAAATGAATGTATAAGACTGAAGATGCAATACTGTAACTACGCTGTCTTTGGCAGGGTCCAGAGGTCACACCGCGCACATCCGGTGACGTACGCTGCATTTTGCAGCATAAACGGAGCATAACGACCACCGAATAATCACGATATCCGCTAAAGACATGGCGAAAAGTTGATTTGAATATTTAAGCCTGACTATGCATCACCACAGTTACGCTGGACATGACAGGGGCCGGAAATAACGTGGCGCAAAGTGGCTGATTTGCTCTGTGTTTGCCAGCAAACTTGGAGTGTAATGCGAATCGAGTCATCGGAATGTGAGAAGGAACATGCACAACTGCAATAACGCTTTATTTGGCGGGGACCAGAGTTGAAATAGCTGAAACCGTGTCATGTGCGCTGTATGCGGCGCAAAATGAAGAGAATATCGCACATCGAGTTTACGCCATACATCAAATAGCAGGGTAGATACTTTTCTTTGAATATTTCCACCTGAATATACAAAATTTCTGTATCCCGGTTAGAATGTAAATATCATAGTACGATCCCGGACGATACATAATAGCCATATTTAAGCCATATTTAAGTTAAAAAAATTGTTGCGAATGTGAATCAAGTTAGAAGTTTTCAATAATTATTAGCTCCGAATTTTTTATGGTTTATTCTATTATAAAAGGTCCGGGCCTGTTCGTTAGATATTATAATAACAACAAGTTTTCGAGACGGACAAACTTCGACGACCTTCGGATTTCGAGTGGAACCGCATCGGTATCACCGGCCGCCAACTGGTCAATTCACAAACTGCATTCTTTCATTTATCAAACTTGCTCTTTTGCTATTAGCTTGTTACGTCGGCTGACTCTATACCTAATCCAGCCCACGCACTGCGGGCAACATGGCAGCCGGATGTCTACACATTCTTACTCCATACCCTCAATGGCCTCAAGGACCCACCACAAATCTAAGTATTTCCACAATTAATGTCGTTTAGGCCAAACCAAAGCATCATTTATTTCAAGCGTTTCTTACGCTTATAGTCTACTACGGGAAGATCCGGAAAAGTTGGTTTCTCTCGCGTTCGGTATCTTCCGTTAGCAACATTCTCTCGGGGACGGCTAAGACCCTTCCTAGTCCACCAACCCTCTTATTATCCAATCAGAAGCAATATCTATTGCCCTCACTTTCCCAGCCAAAATTGTCATCGACAAATCCGATAGTCCGATGCGCTAGACACACCCAACACTAACTTTCCTCCGCCGCAGCATTGTCACGAATCTCGTTGACGCGCAGTCTTGTGATCGCGTCTCTCCGCGAACGATCTAAAACGTAGTTGATTTCGTCCAAGTGCGAGTTATGATTTCGCCGGAGTAGGGGCAGAAAGAACAAAGGGCATGCACGAATCATTTATAAACAACTTAAAGAAAATGGGCGAAAATGATTTGAAATGGTATTTCTGTATGCAGATTGCCTCATTTTCATATTGCTATTATAATATAAATGTCATACTACAAACCTGGACGATAAATAAATGGTTTATTTCGTTAGAAAAATTTATTGCAATTATGAATTAAATGAGAAACTTTCAATAATACTCAGCTACGAAATTTATATGTTTTATTCTATTATATTTTATTCTGCGTCATGCTTATATGCTTTATTCTATTCTATAAATGGTACATGTTTGTCAGTTAGATATTATAAGAACGACAAGTTTTCCATTAAAACATTAAAATTTCGACAAAAGATTTGAAGCGTAGGCGTCATTGTATAGGTACGCTGGTGTTGGTTAACGTTAACCGGGTATGGAGATGGTACCGCATCGGCCACACTGGTCGCCATCTTTACCTTTCTCAAATTGCGTTCGTCCGACAATTAATATAATTCACATGTTATTATGAACTGTACTATAAATTATTATACATTTTTGTGCATTATGTATATATTGTTGATGTAAATAAATTCTACATTTTGAGAACAACGAATCCAGGTATTATGCTGTGTTGTCCTATGCATGTTTTAACGCGTTTCCTGGATATTATTTCGTTACAGTGTGTAAAGTGACTTTTTTATACTTGTGAACTGGTTAATTCCATCGTTGTTACCAAATATTACAATATTCTTGTACGTGAGTGTATTTTGATGCGATTGATGCATCAACGTACCATGCAAGAAGAAGTGGAAACTAGGACAAAAAGGAAGAATTCTGAAGGAGATACTTGTAACCATGGTAAACGAAAATGCCACAATAATCGACATGCCACCAATTGCAGGGGCGATACGTTTAATAGAATATTTAAGACAGCATTTGTGATACTGCACATACGCTGGATTTGACAGGGCTCCGACGTATGGCAAACCAGCCGATGTGCGCTGTGTTGGGCAGCAACAGGGCAGTTTAAAGCGTTCCGAATTGCCGAGATACCTGCATTAGAAACAGAGATACTTTCAATTGAATATATAAGACAGAATCTGCAAAACTCCAATGACATTGGATTTGTCCGTTACCCGAGTTGACATAGCGCAAATCGGTTGTCATGCGCTGTATTTGACATCAAGTGTGGGATATAATGCGTATCGAACTGTCGACATAGCTGTATTAGAAGCAGAGATACGTTCAACTGAATATTTAGACAGAATCTCTAAAACTGGAAATATGCTAGATTTGGCATGGTCCCGAGATGAGGTAGGGCAAACCGGCCGATGTTCGCTCTATTTGGCAGCAAATGAGGTGTGCAACGCGCGTCGAATTGTCAACATATCAACAATAGCAGCGGAGATATGTTTAATTGAATATTTAAGACACAAAATGCAAAACTTCAATGACATTGGATTTGCCCGTTACTCGAGTTGACATAGCGCAAACCGGTTGCCGTGGGCTGCATTTGGCAGCAAATCAGGAGTGTTACATGTACCGAGTTGCCAGCATACCTGCATTAGAAACTGAGATACCTTCAATTGAATATATAAGGCAGAGTCTGCAAAACACCAATGTCATTGGATTTGACCGTGATCCGAGTTAACATAGCGCACACTGTTTGACATGCGCTGTATTTGGCAGCAAATGTGGAGTATAACGCGTATCGAACAGCTGATATACCTGCATTAGAAACAGTGATACATTCGATTGAATGTGTAAGACAGAATGTGCAAAAGGCCTACGACATTGGATATGACGGTGACCCGAGTTGACAAGCCGCAAACGGGATCTCATTCGTCGTATTTAACAACAAATGCGGAGAATAACGCGTATCGATTTGCCGACATACTTGCGTTAGATTCGGAGAGACTATCATGTGAATATTTGAGACAGCATCTAAACTGCCTAAAACTGCCAATACGCTAGATTTGACAGAGCCCCGAGTTGACGTAGGGCACACCAGCCTATGTGCGCTGTATTTAGCAGCAAATGTGGAGTTTAACGCGCTCCGAATTGCCGACATGCACGCATTCGATACCTAGACACCTACAACTGTATTATTAGGACAGAATAAGCAACACTCCAACAAACTGAATTTGACAGTGACCCGAGTTGATATAGTGCAAACCCGTTGTAACGCGTCTTATTTAGCCGCAAATGTGGAGTATAGCGCGTGTCGAAGTCTGACATACCTGCATTAGAAGCGAGGATACTATCAATTAAATATTTGAGACAGAATCTCTAAAACTGCAAGTAGGCTATATTTGACAGAGCCTCGAGTTCAGGTAGAGCAAAACGATTCCTTGTTGTGCGCTTTATTTGACAGCAAATTTGGATTATAACGCGAACCGAATTGGTCACATACCTGCACTTGAAATGGAGACACTATCAATTGAATATTTGAGACAGAATACGCCAATATCATTGGATTTGACCGTAACCCGAGTTGACATAGCGCAAACAGATTGTCATAAACTGTATTTGGCAAGAAATGCGGAGTATAATGCGTATCGAATTGCCGAGAAGCCTGCGTTAGAAACAGTGATAAATTCCATTGAATATTTGTGACAGAATCTCTAAAACTGCAAATATGCTAGATTTGACAGTGCACCGAGTTGATAGAGCGCAAACCCTTTGTCTTTCTCTGTATGTGGCAGCAAATTTGGACTATAACGTGTATCGAATTGTCGACAAAGCTCCACTAGAAGTGCAGAAACGTTCAATTGTGTATGAAACCAGCATCTGTGTTTCTGCAAATACGCTGGCTTTGACAGAGTCCCTAGTTAAGGTAGGGCATACCAACAGGTGAGAGCAGTATTTGGCAGCAAATGGGGAGTTTAGCGCGTTCCGAGTTGCCATGATGCGGGCATTCGAAGCCCAGATACCTTCAAACGAATATTTAAGACAGAATCTGTAAAACTCCAATCACATTTTATTTGACCGTGACTCGAGTGGGCATAGAGCAAACCAGATGCTATGTGCTGTATTTGGCAGCAAGTAGGGAGTTTAGTGCGTTCCGTATTGCCGACATACCCGCATTATATACGGATATACTATCTGTTGAATATTTAAGACAGAATCTGTAAAACTGCAAATAGGCGAGATTATACTGGGCCCCAAGAGAACGTAGGCCATGCCAGCCGACGTGCGCCGGATTTGGCAGGAAATGGTGAGTTTAACGCGTACCGAGTTGCTTACATACCTAAAATAGAAACGGATATACTGTCTGTTGAATATTTAAGACAGAATGTGTAAAACTGTAAATAGGCAAGATATAACAGGGCCCCGAAATGACGTAGGCCAAGCCAGCCGATGTGCGTCGTATTCGGCAGGAAATGGGGAGTTTAATGCGCTCCCAATTGCCGATACACCTGCATTGGGAACCTAGATAATTTCAACCGAATATTTAAGACAGAGTCTGCAAAACTCCAATGACATTGGATTTGACTGTGACCCGAGCTTGCATAGCTCAGACAGGTTGTTACGCACTGTATTTGTCAGCAAACGTGGACAATAACGCTTTTCGAAATGTCGACATAGCTGCATTAGAAACGGTGCTAGTATCAATTGAATATTTAAGATATAATCTGCAAATCTGAAAATACGATGGATTTGAACGTGACCCCAGTTGACACAGCGCAATCCGGTTGTCAATCGCTGTATTTGTCGGCAAATGTGGGGTATAACGCGTATCGAATTGTCGGCATACCACGAATAGCAGCGGAGATAAGTAAAATTGAATATTTAAGACACAATCTGTGATAATGCTTATTCGCTGGATTTAATTGTGCCCCGAATATAAGTATGGCAAACCTGCCGACGTGTGCCGTATTTGGCATCACCTGGGGAGTTAAGTACGTTCCGAATTGCCGACATTCCTGCCTTGGAAACGGAGATCCTATCATTTGAATATGTGAGTCAAAATCTGCAAATCTGGAAATACGCTGGATTTGACGGTGACCGAAGTTGACATAGCCCAAACCGGTTCTCATGTGCTGTATTTGGCTGCAAATGTGGAGTATAACGCGTACGGACTGGCCGAGATGCCTGCATTAGAAACCTATATACATTCAACTGAATGTTTAAAACAGAATCAGCAAAACTCCATTGACATTTGATTTGACGGTGAACCGAATTGATACAGCGCACACCAGTTGTTACGCGCAGTATTTGGCAGCAAATGTGGAGTATAACGCGTATCGAATTGCCATCATACCTGCATTAGAAACAGAGATACGTTCCACTGAATATTCAAGGCAGCATCTGTGATACTGCAAACAGGCAGAATTTGACGGGGATCCGAGATGAAATAGTACAAACCTGCCGATGTGCGCTGTATTGGGCAGATAATGGGGAGTATAACTCGTACCGAGTTGTCGACATACCTGTATTAGAAACAGAGATACTTTCAATTGAATATACATGGCAGAGTCTGCAAAACACCAATGACATTGGATTTGACCGTGACCTGAATTGACTTAGCGCAAACCGGTTTCATGCGCTGTATTTGGAAGGAAATGTGGAGTATAACTCGTACCGAACTGCCGTCATACCTGCATCAGAAACGGAGATACTATCAACTCAATTTTTGAGCTTAACGCTAATGACATTGGCTTCTGATCGTAACCCGAGTTGACATAGTGCACACCGGTTGTCATTCGCTGCATTTGGCAGCAAATGTGGAGTATAACGCGTATCGAACTGCTAATATACCCGCATTAGAAACAGTGATACTTACGATTGAATATATAAGACAGAATGTGCAAAACGCCTACGACATTGGATATGACGGTGACCCGAGTTGACATGCCGCAAACGGGATGTCATTCGTTGTATCTAACAACAAATGAGGAGTGTAACGCGTATCGATTTGCCGACATACTTGCGTTAGAAACGGAGGGACTATCATGTGAATATTTGAGACAGCATCCCTAAAAATGCAAATACGCTATATTTGATAGAGCCTCGAGTAAACGTAGAGCAAAACGATTCCTTGTTGTGCGCTTTATTTGACTGCAAATTGGGATTGCAACGCGAACCGAATTGGTCACATACCTGCACTAGAAATGGAGACACTACCAATTGAATATTTGAGACAGAATACGCCAATATCATTGGATTTGACCGTAACCCGAGACGACATAGCGCAAACAGATTGTCATGCACTGTATTTGGCAAGAAATGCGGAGTATAACGCGTATCGAATTGCCGAGAAGCCTGCGTTAGAAACAGAGATAACTGCAATCGAATATTTGTGACAGAATCTCTAAAACTGCAAATATGCTAGATTTTACAGTGCCCCGTGTTGATAGAGCGCAAGTCCTTTGTCTTGCGCTGTATATGGCAGCAAATTTGGACTGTAACACGTACGGAATTGTCCACAGAACTGAAGTAGAAACGGAGGTGCTATCTACAGAATATGTCAGACAGAATCTCCAAAACTGCAAATACGCTAGATTTCTCGAGGCCAGGAGTTGAAGTTGTGCAAACCAACTAATGTGCGCAGTATTTGGCAGCAAATTGGGAATAAATAGCGTACCGAATTGCTGACATGCCTGCATTACAAACAGAGATACCTTCAATGGAATATATTAGGCAGAATCTGTAAAACGCCAATGACATTGGATTTGAGCGTGACCCAAGATATCATAGCGCAAACCAGATGTCATGCGCTAAATTTGGCAGCAAATGTGGAGCATAACTCGTATCGAATTGCCGAGATACCTGCGTTAGAAACCGATATACCTTCAACTGAATAATTAAGACATAATCAGCAAAACTCGAATGACATTGGATTTGACCGTAACCCAAGTTGGAATAGCACAAAGCGGTTGTTATGCGCTGTATATTGCGGCATAGGTGGAGTATAACACGAATCGAATTGCTGACATACCTGCATTAGAAACGGAGATTCGTTCAATTGTATATTTTTGATTGAATCTGTAAAAGTGCAAATACGCTAGATTAGGCGGGCACCCGAGTTGATGTAGGGTGAAGCAGCCGATATGCGCTGCATTTCGCAGTAAATGGGGAGTCTAACACGTACCGAATTGCTGACATACCTTAATTAGAGACAGAGATACCTTCAACTGAATATATAAGACGGAATCAGCAAAACGCTAATGACATTGGATTTGACCGTCATCCGAGTTGCCGAGACACTTACATTGGGAACATAGATAAATTCAATCGAATATTTAAGACAGAGTCTGCAAAACTCCAATGACATTGGATTTGACTGTGACCCGAGATAACATAGCTCAGACAGGTTGTCATGCACTGTGTTTGGCAGCAAATGTGGAAATTTGCCAGTAAATTTTATAGTATAACGCGTACCGAATTGCTGACATACCTGTATTATACACAGTGATACTATCAATTGATTATATGAGACAGGATCTGCTAAACGGCTATGCCATTGGACTTGAACGCCACACGAGTTTACATAGCGGAAACCGGTTGACTTGCGCTGTAGTTGGCTGCAAATGGGGAGTATAACTGCCATCGAATTGTCGACATATCACTAATAGCAGCGGAGATGCAGTAAATTGAATATTTATGAGAAAATCTACATATCTGAAAGTACGCTGCATTTGACAGGATCCCGAGTTGACATAGGGCAAACCGGTGGATGTGCGCTGTATTTGGCAGCAAATAGGGAGTATAACTGCCATCGAATTGTCGACATAAAGCTAATAGCAGCAGAGATACGTTCAATTCATTATTTAAGCCCGAATATGCAGAATTGTTCTTATGCTGGATTTGTCGTGGATCAGACTTCTTATGGAGCAAACAGTCGGATGTGCGCTGTATTTGACAGCGAATGGTGGGTGTATCGCGTATCGATTTGAAGATATATCAATAACAGCAGAGGAGTCTCCTTGATTTGATTATTTCAGCCTGGATATGCAAAACTATTCAACTAACTATATACAATACGTTACATTTAAGAGGGACTAGTGTTGTCGTAGCACGAATGAAACTGAAGTGCTCTGCAAGTGATAGCAAGTTCGTAATATATCGCGTATTGTATTGTCGAGATATTTGCAATACGCTGATACGTAGATTTGAATATTAAAGCCTGAATATGCAAAACTGCAATTACGCTGATGTGTGCTGTATTTGGGAGCGAGTGAGGTGTATGTCTCGCTCATTAGCCACAAATCTCCAATAGCATCGATCATACATTGTATTTAATATTCAATAATGTGTCTGCAACGATACAGATTATATTCCACTTTAACCGATATAATGTAACGCATTACACGGTTGAGCGTCAAGGTAAATTACATTGTCGATATTTCGCTGGAAAGTTGCCGAAGCTGAAACAAATTGCCGTCTCATTGGAACCATTTTATTTCAAGCTTTACGCTACAGCACTGAATCATTTTCGCCGGACAAGACAATTTCATGTTCTCGCAAGAACAAGCTGTCAAATTAAGGTACATACTATCAGTTACAGTCTAATACATTTTAGCAGTTCAGCATCGATGGGACGATTTCGCATCGAAATTTTCGGAGCACCACGTAACCTTCCAACGACGACCGTCGTACGAGCAGCGGATAAGCTTACTTCGTGTCTTAGGTTCCTCGCACCACGTACTCTACTACTTGACTCTCGGTTGGCAGCTTTAGCGACTGCTGTTCCGAGAAACTCCATCCTGACCCGCTTTCTCGTACGTCGCATGTGATTTCTTGCTCTCCGCCGTAGACACATGTCGGATCTACATACGTTCAACCATTTGCACGAAACAAGCGCGGCGCTCTGCAGGGATGAGGGATCCAATTTTCGAAGTATCAAGTGTGAAACCTCCAGTGGTAGTTCGGAAATGATATCTACCTTGCTTGGCATGAACAGACCAACGACGCGTAATAGAGATCTAAAAAACTCCATGTTGCTTCTTGTGTTGCGCGAACACGACTGACGATCTGGCTGAGAATTGAGGCTTATATATGCGCTGCTCATCACGGTGGACTGCGAGTTCCGGTTCCGGGTGAGAGCGCTGATCAGTCTGAATGTGTGAATGTAACTTCATATATATGTCGGAGATGAAAGTACATCGGGCCTCCCCTTTTCCTTTGTCGATTCTAGCGAAAACTGACCGTTATTTCTCTTCCGTTGGGATTATTTCGACGTTTAAACGCTTCTTTTACTCCATCTTACACATAGAATATAGTGTAGTCGCAACCCATCGTAGAGAAATGCCCTGCGACGCGAGAAACGCGATCATTTGTAGATTCTAGAGAATACTGACCGTTATTTCCCTACCGTTGGGGATATTTCGACGTTTAAACTCTGCTTTTACTCCGTTTCGCATGATGAATACAGTGCAATTGCATCCCATCGTCGAAACCAGCCCTGCGGCTCGCGAAACGCGATCATTTGTCGATTCTAGCGATAACTGACCGTTATTTCTCTAGCGTAGGAGATACTTCGACGTTTAGACGCTGCTTTAGTCCATTTTGCACAATGAATACAGTGCAATCGCGTCTCAACGTCGAAACAATCCCCGCAGCTCGCGAAACGCGATCTTCTGTCGATTCTAGCGAAAAGTGACCGCTATTTCTCTACCGCTGGGGATATTTCGACGTTTAAACGCTGCGTATACCTCATTTTGTACGCCGAATACACTGCAATCGCTTCGCAGCGTCGAAACAAACCCAGCGGCTCGCGAAACGCGATCTTCTGACGATTCTAGCGAAAACTGACCGTTATTTTTCTACCGTTGGGGATATTTCGACGTTTAAACGCTGCTTTTACTCCATTTTGCATGTTGAATACTGTGCAATAGCTTTCCAACGTCGAAACAAGCACTGCGGCTCGCGAAACGCGATCATTTGTCAATTCTAGAGAAACTGGCCGTTATTTCTCTACCGTTGGAGATATTTCGACGTTTAAACTATGCTTTTACTCCATTTTGCATGATGAATACAGTGCAATCGCACACCATCGTCGAAACCAGCCCTGCGGTTCGCGAAATGCGATCATTTGTCGATTCCAGCGAAAACTGAAAGTTATTTCTCTACCGTTGGAGATATTTCGACGTTTAAACGCTGCTTTTACATCATTTGGCACGTCGAATACACTTCTCTCGTTTGCCAACGTAGAAACAAGCCCTGCGGATCGCGGAACGCGATCTTGCGCCGATTCTAGCGAAAACTGACCGCTATTTCTCTACCGTTGGGGATATATGGACGTTTAAACGCTGCTTTTACTCCATTTTACACGCAGAATATAGTGCAGTCGCTTTCCGACGTCGAGAAATGCCCTGCAACGGGCGAAACGCTATCTTTTGTAGATTCTAGCGAAAACTGACCGCCATTTCTCTACTGGTGAGGATATTTCGACGTTTAAAAGGTGCTTTTACTCCATTTTGCACGCCGAATACTGTGCAGTCGCATCCCATCCTCGAAACCCGCCCTGCGGCTCGCGAAACGCGATCGTTTGTAGATTCTAGCGAAAACTGACCGTTATTTCTCTATCGTTGTGGATACTTCGACGTTTAAACGCTGCTTTTACTCCATTTTGCACAATGAATACAGTGCGACAGACGCTGGAGAACTTTGATATTCTCTCACGTAGTGTCGGTGGGAAGCTAAGAGACTAATATGCGGCGTCAACAATATAGCTGGACAGACGAAACATCAGCGAAAGATAAGTAATGACGGCAGCGACATTCTCTCACGTAGGATCAATGGGAAACAAGTTAAGCAATGGATGCCAAAAGACCTTGACATTCTCTCACGTATCGTCGATGAAAAACTTAGAACAAACAGCAGAAAGGAGTACTGCAGCGTTGCCATTACCATGGGAGTAATCTGTCACGTAACAATTATCCAATAGTAGACTTAAATATAAATAAGTGTAGCGACTCAGAGCAATCAGTCAATATCAGCTGAAGAATTTCTATCCGTCAGTCTGTCAGTACACATCGCTTAGTTAACATTCATCAGTTATACAGTTAATATCCAATCATTAGTCAGTCTATAATTATTGTTAGTCATTGACTCATCTAGTGTGTCTTTTGGTAACGGATTCATTCCTGAGCGTGGACGCTATACTGGACTCGGGCACCACTAGGGCCATAAGGATTGGGGTTACGCCTAACCAGCGCACGAGATACCCAGTACCTTTCTACCTAGATTAGTTAAGCCTGCAGGGGCTGTCTCTCGTCTCAGATCGAACGGGGATTCTTTCCTAGCCCTACCGTCTCTCCAGGACGGTTCTGGAGCAATTGGGATGCTGCTCACCCGCTGACGGCCATCGGGGAAGCCGAGGCAACTTATCGGGCGTCTGGCCACGCATTTGGCCTTCAACCGCTACCCTTACGAGAGCAACCTAAATTGGCCGAGCGGAGGAGTCTCCACTCCCTCTGGGCTTCCTCGACCCCGTAGTTCCAGCTTTAGTCATTGGTGGGACTATCAGTATAGATGGAGGGCCACGTTACTATCAACCGTAGTTCCTGCTTACCGTTACTCGACAATTCCAGATGGGGCTGACGTAAGCGAGGGCCTAAGGCACCTGGCCTCGTTCAACCCCGATGATCCGGTCCTGGCACTTACCCCGACGGTCCCACCCTGGCTTCGAATTCGTGCATTCACTACTACCCAATTATATAGTTAATTTGAATTTTACGTTAAGACACATTGAACTCATAAACGACCGTTCGCTGTATTAACCTGTGATCTTGACGCAGCCAAGACGTTGCGCAGATTACGGTGCTTTCAATCATCGAAGACACCTACAGGTTTTTCTGTTTCTCTTCCCATTGCTAGCATATATTGGTCATCTTTGGGCAGGACCTGCGAAACAACACTGGTTATCCACAAAGAACACCGTCGCCTATTGACTTATTCATTCTTACTTATTCTACACTCACGATTTCTCAAAAGTATTAAAGACGAAACAATTACTTTCTAAACATTGAAATATTAACAATAAAACGATTATTCGCTATGTTAATCTGTGATCTTGACGCAGCCGAAGACGTTGTGCAGATTACGGTGCTTTCAATCGTTAAAGACATTTATGGATCTTCGCATTTCTCTTCGGATTGCTAGCAAATATTGCTCATTTTTGGGCGAGGTTTGCGAAATCATACAGGTTACATACACAGAGAATCAGTAAAGAAACTTACTTTATTCATATTAGATGCCAAAAGCAAGATAGAATCGTAGAGGTAAGGGTCACATTAGCAGAAAGCGAGTTGGTTTAAATGACTGTTAGCTGCCGAATTTAAAAGAGAAGAAGAAAAGCATAATGATGAATTAAGATTAATGAGAGAAAACTCAGAAATTAGTTTCTGCCTTCTAATTCACCGATATCTGAACACTGACGTGCTCTCCGATCAGAAGTGCCGCACTCTCTTTCGTCTCGAGCAGCAACACCTGTATTGTACAATAGCGATTATTATTCTTGCGATATTAAATATCCAGATGACTAAAGATAGATTTTGTCAATAATAAAGTTAAACTGAATGGATCCTTGTACATCGAAAACATTTATTTTTATAATATAATAAAGTTAATGTGAATAAATATTTGTATATTGATAACATTTATTATAACAATTATAATCGAATAAATTTGAATAAATCGTTGCATATTAATAATAACACAACCCAGTTAAACTAAATAAATCTTGTATATCGAAAACATTTATTTATTTCGAACAACTTTAATTCTCTCTCGTGCCAGTATTCCTACACATAATAGGTTAGCCAAAACGTGGAATTTATTTGTCAGTTGCATCCGAACGCTAATTATGCAACCCATATGCATGTAATTAATTGATGAAATCGTTAAAGGAACACAACGGTTTGAAATCTTCAAATAATGTTGCGCTTTAGCTAAGAGCAACAAGTTTTGGGACTTCATTAAGTTGTTGTGAAGAACACGATCTTTGGAATAATTCAAGATACTGCTGCACTCTAGCTAAGTGCAACACGTTCTACTTCGTTGCTTTTAGTCGCAAGCCTCAATTCGAATAATTAATACGAATTTTATTGACATAATCTTAGGACTGTTTCTGGTGGCAACAATTACCGTACCGATCAGAGATTCAAATTTAGATTCTAAGTCGTATCGTTATGTGGAGGACTGGTATATAGGTGGATTACTCAATGTTACAGTTTGTTGTTCCAACCGTCGAATATATTTAAAACAATAATTTAGTATACAAACTATGTTCGCTGAGTCGTTCGTACAGAGTAAAAATCGCAAAGTCAAATTGCTAATGGATAGTTGATGAAATGCTCGCTAGATACTTGTCGATAACTCGGTAGAAACTCGTAGATACTAATTCATATAATGACTCGTATAATAACTCGTATAATATCTCATATAACAACTTGTATGATAACTCGTATAATGACTAATCAACAACTGACTGTAACACGTATAATAACTAACTCGCGATCGCGTTCGTTTATATATACGAAAATTCGAATTCGTACGTAGCGGCGACATTGTTTTGCCCAGAAATTATTTATCGTTACATTTCGTGAATCAAGGCGGTGTCAATGTCCCACGACAAAAAAACAAAATGAGTCGTTCTCGATGCACTTCGTCCTATGGCTCCTGTGTCGCTACAGTCATGTTCAAGCAAACACGACATTCATTAAAACGTCACATTACTACGCTTCCCTTTGAGATATTTTGACGTTTAAAGGCCGTTTCCGCTCCGTTCTACACCTCGAATACATCGCTTGTCTGTTTCAGCGCCGAAACGAGCCCAGTTTCGCGAAAAATGCAATCTTTTGGAGAATTTGCATGAGATTTACTGTTATTTTGCCCCCGTTTGAGATATCCCGACGATTGAATGCTAGTTTCACTCTGTCTTTCATGCCGAATGTAGCATATTTCTGTTTTCACATCTAAACAAGCCTAGAACCGCGCAAGATGCAATACATTGAAGATTTGCCTGAAATTTGCTCTTATTCTGCTAACAATGGGATACCGCATGGAGTACCTCCGGGAGTGCAGGGAGTACTTAACTCTACTGTACGCATTTTTGCGTGAATCTATGGAATCTGGCAAACCCACGTTCGGGACAGCTTACCTGAGTCCCCTATGGACACCGCAGGGTAGAACAGCTAGGAATGTAGCGCGTATTAAATCATCCTCACTCCACTGTTCACGCCCCTTGCATAGTAGCAAAGTCACGATTTCGAAGCCAAGAGTAGGACTGTCGGGGTAAGTCCCGGGACCGGACCATAGGCGTTGACCGAAGCCGGCTACCTTGGACCCTTGCCTACGTCTGTCCCATCTGGAACTGTCGAGTAACGGCAAGCAAGAACTCCGGCTGACAGTGACGTGGCCGTCCATCTACACTGATAGTCCCAATAATGACTGAAGTTGGAAAAATGGGGGTCGACTGAAGCCCGGAAGGTGTGGCGACACCTCCGCTCGGCCAATTTATATTGCACTCGTAAGGGTAGTGGTTGAAGGCCAAATGCTGGCCAGACGCCCGATAAGGGGTTGCCTCGGCTTCCCCGATGGCTGTCAGCGGGTGAGCAATGTGGAAATACGGTAGGGCTAGGAAGGAAGCCCCGTTCGACCAGAGACGAGTGGAAGTCCTGCAAGCCTAACTAATACAGGTAGCAAGGTAAGTTTACCGAGTGCACTGGTTGTGCGTGACCCAACCCCATGGCCTTATGTGTAGCTAGGTTCGGTATGTCCATGTAGCTGAAATACGGACTCGTTAACTAAAGCTGGTACGGCAGCAGACACTAGATGCTAACAGTGGGAGAAGAAATGCGAAAAGCCGTAGTCAATTATTGAAGGCACCGTAACCAGAGCGATTCTTTTAACCGCATCAAGGTCAAAGGTTACAACAGCGAACGTTCGTTTTACATGTGTATAGTTGACCGCTCCCGGAGAGACGTGATCGCAAAGAAGGCGCGTCAACGGGAGTCGTAAATTCTCGTTACGATTAGATAATCGACGCCACGAACCGATCGATCCCCTATTTCGGTTAGGATGATAAGAGTGGTTGAATTAGTATAACACGGAGTTTAATAGGTAATAATATATTTTATTCCAATAACTTGTCTCGTGGATTATATAAATGTTCGGAGAGATTCGCGGGTTAGATTACGATGTCGAATTGTAACATCGTTAACAATACGGTTAGAAGTGATCGACTCGTATAGTTATTTGCAAGATCACGATGTCCGAAAGATATAAATCATAAGTAAAATCTGAACCGAGAGATGGGTTCAGCGATTTAGCGACTTAGCGGTTAGGCGACTAGTAGAGAGTTTTAGCCACTTGGCGATTAGTAGAGAGATGTTGACTATTCTAAAAATGGAGAATCAGTGAAGTTCGTTGACGATACTGTGCATAGGAAAGCTAGTGACGGGTGTTTCTAGAGTACGAAGAAAGCGGATTCATTGATCACACTATTCGTTAGGAAAATAAGGGTTGTCATATCCTGCGCCGCGCACGATTCGTAGCGCGAAAGTAAAATTGGTAATTTCTTTCAAATCAAGGTAATTAAAACGTTTATTTGAAACCGTGTTTACAGTATTTGAAGTGAAAGGCAGTTAAAGCCGCTAAAAACTATATCTTGCGATAAATTTATCTTTTTTTACGCGAGAAGGGGAAAATGCATTACGCATACCTAGCGACCCGCATCACCGGGTAATATGGGACTCGGCTGATGGCAGTAAACTATATCCACTAAAAACCTCTCCTCTTCCAAGCCTTCTTCGAACAGAGAGTTTCGCCGGCACCGCTAAATAAGCATTATTTCAGCGGGACCCCAATCAACGCTTCTTCTAATATCGAATATCACCCTCTAATCAGGACCAACCCTAAGCGTCATCTTCTTTTTCTCGTTGCTTCATTTTTGGCAATTTCTTGGACTCGCCTCGCCTTCATTACTGTCCCGCAAAAATTCCAGAACAGCCCCCAGGTATGGTCGCTGTCCGAGACCAATGCGATTATATTCTCCGCAGTAAAAGTGGCATTCACCACATTCTCCAGGGTGGTGCCCTGAACTGCCCATCTTGGACACCTTAGTAAGACATGTTCGGCGTCATTCGGGCATGCATCATAATCCCAACATTTATCTACAGTTTCCTTGTTAATCTTGAACTTGTTGAAGATACCATGCCCAGTCAACAGCTGTATGGTATAATGGTCAATGTTTCTCTTCCTCTTCCAGAAGGTAGCTGCATCCTCAATCAACCTCCTCGTCCAATTATTCGCGTTGAACCTAGCCCATTGCCTTCTCCACTTCCTCTTCATGCTGATGGAGCTGATTTAGGAACACTTCCGGATCACCGAGGTCGAGCTAATTTCTTCCTGAGCTCGTAAATTCTTCCACGCCACCGCGCCCTGATATGAATAGGCATGGTCCCCGTTAATACGCACAGCGCCGCATGCGAAACTGCCCTGATGCTGTAGAGGTACTTATCAAGGCACTTCTCTGAGTCCTACAGAGTTTGCCCACTGTTTTGGTCTTACTAAGCGCATCCACCAACACTGGGTAGACATATAGCACGACCGATTCCCATACCTGGTAATACAACTTTCTATAGGCGTTACCGCAATTTGTGATCGTGTGTCCGATCGCGCAGCATTTCCAGCATCGCTCATTGCCAGGACTAATCGAACACTTATTTGTCATGTGCCCAATCTCATGGTACCTGTAGCATCTAATCACCTTGGGGAGAACACGCATAGTAGCAATAGTGAGGCCAATTCTTACTTTTTTGGTCCCCTCCTTGCCTGAAATATACAAAACCGATACCACGGCGATCGCCGTCTGAGTGCCCCACAATGCCGCCCTTACTGACTTGACCTTCACCACACTAGCATCCTTAATTTCAAGCCCACTGGCTATATCCTGTTTCAGGTCCTCCATACTTTCAAGCGGGTCGATATTCTTAATTTCCATAGATACTCTACTCTGGAGGGAGGAAACACAGACTCTATCACCTATTACTTCTTTAATCTTGAGGGCAACATCAGCCCCTTTGACCTCCGCTTTCAATTCCACGAGGATGTCCCCGCTCTTTGTTCGTCTGACGCCCGTGCACTCGCCCAACATCTCCTTAGCCACCATAAACTCCTTATAAGTATGAAGCCATTCTTGACCCTCCCGGACTTTTACCAAGGAAGCCTCCGGTCTATTCCAAATTCTGGGCACCCTTTCTTTTGCTCCTCGCTAATCGGTGGCTTCAATTCCTCATTATTTCTCCTCTCTCTACTCCGCCTTTTACCTTTCCTGCCCCTCTGGACAGTCCATTCACCTCCAGAATCATAGGTATCCCTACCCCTGGGATCAGCTTCGCCCCTTTTCCTCTTCCTACATACCTCCGCGTATGAGATATCGCCTCTCTTAGCCCTTTTCATCCCCTCAACCTTTCCATCCTCTAACGGCGACACAATTTTTCTTTTGCTGCTATGCTCCGCACGCCCCCGCTCCCTATTCCAATCTCGACCACTGGAGGGGAAGTTTGCGTAGAGACGTTTACCTAGAGGCGGGCCCATCAACCTGTCCCCTACCTTTACGTCCCTTATTATTTAATACCTCCATCAACTTATCCCAGACGCCGATCGCTTTCATTTCGGCCGAAGCTGCTAATTCCCTTAACTTCGGGTCCCTTCTGGAGATCAAATGTAGTCTGGCCGCTGCTGTTTTCACCTCATTATGGGCTGTAATCATAAGATTTTTCATCTCCTCCATTCGTCGAGTCTGACTAACACGTAATCTTCTCTATTCGGCTCGACTATTGCAGCGCTCCTTCGGCTTTTCAACGTCGCTCTAATAAGTGGTTCCCTCGAGTGCTTGGCTTTAGTTGCCATTGGAATATTGTAGCAACTACTCTCCGAACCGGAAGCCTCTCCTTCAGACGCGCTAACCACCTCTTCGACTGTTTCGCTAGCCGATTTCACCGTCAAACTTGACTACGTTACCAGGGAATTTCCCTCCACTCTGGTAGCCCCTTTCAAAAGTCCCTCATCCATGTTAGCAACCGAGACAATTCTCGGCGGTACCCGTCCATTACTGACTTTTAGGCTGCCAGAACCTTTCTTCTCTACCAATTCTCGTATATCATTAAAGAGTTCTAGGAGCTTCGTATTCTTCTTTGAGGAAGGAGTTAATATATATATATATCGGATTATCATTATAATTAGGGACATGTAATGAATCTTCACTAGAATTAGCCATCGTTGTTATACAATCGAGGTATGGTTGATTAGCACAAGTGCGAGTATTACAGAATCGACAAGTAACCGCGGTGATTAGACACTAATGACAATGGTCTTAGGTTCGATAACGAATCCGCGGTCAACGGGATAGTAAATGCACTTTTCTACAAAGTCTAAATCTGACTCTTGATTAAAATAAAACATGACAATATTCACTGATCGTAAAGACGTTGCTTATTTCGCTGATGAGACCGCACGAGAGCGAGTTTTCCGTCGCGGTGATACTGCAGAGGAAAACTATAATGGGGTGTGTCTCAGGGCACGAGATCATCGGATTCGTCGAGAACAATCTTCGTTCGGAATATGAGAAAAATGGACGTTGCTGTTAATTCTTTAATTTCTATATTTGTGATTAGAGAAAGATGCTAGCCGCCCTTGAGAGAAAGCTGCTAGCGGGAAGCGTCCTTCATGACAAAAGCAGATTTCCGTTATCTTCCCGTAGTAGGTGATAGATTTAGATTTACTGTTGGAATAAAGACTGTTTGTACGTTTGAAGGACCTTAGTTAACTAAATCCTCAGATTTATAGCGGATCCTCAGCCTAGCTGAATATGTACTGTGGAGATGCATCGACATCTGCTAATCATCTTGTCCGAGGAATAGGGTCCGTGTGTGGCGAGCCACGGGACAGAAACCATTGGAATGTTTACTGTCAAGTGCCGCTACAATTATTCTTTTTGAGGAGGGCTATACAATTACTCTATACCTCTATTGGGTAAAAACGTTCATCCCGTGACCGCGGCTATGTCCGGCAACTAGTTGTCGCCTCGAGCCCAAGCTCATTATCGCAAATCTGGGACAATTATTATCGGGTTAACTTATAAAGATTAAATTATTGGAAATTTTCCAAAGAATTCCAAAGAGAAGGGCCGGTGTCTTTTCATCTCCGACAAGTATAACTGCTTGATGATTAATAATACTTTGATCGCTTGTTGAAGACTAATTAATGAATGGTGATTAAATAACAGAACTCTATAACCAACTGAGTTTAAGTGAACTGTATAACTCTCTGATTTCAACTGAACTCTATAACCGATTGATTTTAATTGAACTCTATATCTGACTGATTTTAACTGAATTATATAACTCCTTTACTGACACTAACTAACGTAACCCCCTGCAATTAATAACTTCTTTTTGTGCGTGCGAGGAGGGGAAAATGCAAATTACCCATACGCAGTGGCCCGTATCACTGGTTTATGTGAACTATGACTGGATTTATACGCTTGTACCAATTAAAAATCCCTCCTTTTCCTATTCTAATAGGTATTTCGATTACATTGGCACCGCCAATTCGGCATTACTATAGCGTGATATTTTTCTACACCTCATTATTCACTTTATGACATAGTCATCTATATTTTCTGTTAGAGACAAAATTAAAATAAAATTGCTAATTGCATAACCGGATTAGAAACAAAAAATATTGATTCCGCTGCACTCATGATCAGAAAAGCTCGAAATAATAATAAAATAGGTTCACGAAAATACTCCAGTACTTCAGGAAATTATACTACAGAACACAGTGAGATGCACAATAAGATGCCCGCTGACACGCACTACCTTGCACGCGCTCTTCCTACCGCAATACCCAATATAATAAGCAATGAAAGTTGAGAGATCACGACCTTGTCACACGCTCAGAAGCAGTAATAGGGTAGACAAAACATCCTGCATGCCACAGCCATCGAAACAATAATTTGATAGTAACAGAATAACCGCGTCTGATATATGCCCGACGATAACCCCTCCAGTTAGTCCAGTGGTCCAGAGGGACCAAACCTTAGTATAAGAATCCTCCCAAATCAGCACTCAACACTTTTTTGTTATAACACTCTGAACCGTCACTCTGTTGGATTCGTACAATAAATTTTACTACCATAACTAAAATTCAATTTTTACCTTATTTGTGAAACATTCGAATTGCGACGCGAGGAAATCATCGGTGATCTGTCAATTTCATGATTTCTTGTGTCTCCTATATGACAACCTCCTCACTCAGCATCAGCAGAGACAAGCAAGTGCCACGCGCCAAGAGATCAAGTATTGGCATTAGCAAAGGTAATCCCAAGAGTACGAGTTATCATTAACAGAAACTAATACTTTCTGCAGCAGCAAGGACTTCTAAAAAAAGGAAAACTTCAATAACACCTCTACGAAAACCATATCAGCTGAAACTCTAATACTTTTGGAAGGACATCAACAGAAACGAAAATATCAACATCCGCAAAAATAATTACGCGCCAAACTCTACGTTACCATAGAATAAACTGTCACGTAACAATTATACCAGTTTTAGTATAAAATAAGCGTAACCACTTAGAGAAAAGTTCAGTTAAAGTTTAGTTGTGAAAAAAAGGCAGTTAGTTTTTACTTGAGTTAAGAGTTCAGTTGAGCAGAGAATTTAATTCAGTCAGTCAGTTTTTCAGTTGAGATTCAGTTGATTTGCAGTTGAGTTGAGTAAAGAATTGGTCGAGAGTCAATTGTCAATGAATCATATAGCCAGTCTTCGAACAATTATATCATTTAGAATGATTTTCAATAATTTTGGAATTGTAATACATTCATCGTTTGAATGAATTAGGCGTTGACTATTACTATCAACAATCAAGAATTATCATTGTATATTTAATCAGGCCCTGTTTAAAAATATTAAACATTTAAAATGACCATTCGCTATGCTAACTTGTGATCTTGTCGCTAATAAAAGAATCGCGCAGATTATGGTACTTTCAATAATTGAAGACGTCTACGGGTTTTTTCGCATTTCGCATACTGGTTGCCACAGAGAGTATTATTGTTATAAACAATCTTTGTTCATGTTAAATGCCAAAAGCAAGAAAGAATCATAGAGTCGAAGACCATAACAGTAAAAAACGTGTGGAATGTTAGTTTAACGTTTGTTAGACGCAGAAACTAAAAGTGAAGAAGAGAGAAGTCGAAAGAATTAGGATTAACCATAGAGCAAACAGAGATCTGTTTTTCGTCGTCAATCTAAAACTCCATCACCAGTAGTTTACGATAATGACTATTATCCATGTTTTATAACTTATACCAAGACATTAATATCAGAATTAATATCAGAATATAACTAACTAAATAAATCGAATAAATCACCAATTAAGAAGATATTTATTTATTCCAAGAAAACTTTATATTATTTCTTATTATTAATAGTATTATTAGAAACTATTGTCATATAATTAAAATTAAAAAAATATTCAAACATTATGTCAATACATCAGGTAAGTATAAAATACTATTTTTATAAATAAATATTAATATAATAAAGTTTTATATCATTGCGATGTAACTTCTTGTTCTCGTCAAGTTATCATATCTTCTTAAGAATAAGATAAAATAATAAAAAGAATAATCATTCTTAATTTATAACTAACCTATTTCTACATTTGTTAGTTCTACTTTTTTTTCTCTATTTTGTCAGCTTTATGATTGAATAGCATAGTTTTTTAAAACTTTCCCATATGTCATCATCGGATAAATTTTTATTAATCAAATTATTTCTGTTTACAAGTCCGCCCACTTTGTTTTCTAATTCCATACACTATATCATGTACTTTGAACAATTGAACAGTCCATGTTCAGCATCATCTGATTCTTCATAACAAATCCAACATCTTTTACTGCTTTCTTTATTCATTCTAAACCTATGTATATTAAAAATACCATGCTCGGTAAATATTTTGTATCATATAATTGTCTATTTCTTTTTTGTTATTTATAAATATCACTGTGTCATCAATTAGCCTCCTGGTATAATTATCTTATAAAATTTCCATTCTTTCTTCCATTCTTCTATCGATGTCTCAATGGTACTTTCAATTTCATCTTTTAAGGAATTATGCTCTTTGCCTGGTTGATCAGTTTCCCTGTTCCGTGAGTATTTTTTGTTTATTTCATACATCTTGGCTCTCAATTTTGCCTTAATATATATTGGCATATTGTCTGTCAGCATACACAATGATGCATGAGAAATAGTCCTATAGGCTGCCGTTGTGTTTATTAGGGCTGATTTTTTATTCCTTCCCAAAATTTTTTATTTTTTGTTATCTTTAGTGACTCCATTCATACCAGAGAGGCATATAATACTACTCAATCCCAGGCGTTGTATTATAACTGTCTTACTAGGTTAGAGAGGCCATTTACATTGGATAATAGACCTCTCATTGCTTCAATTACTACATCGGCTCTACCGCATGTTGTATCCAGATGCGCAGTATATTTTCTTGTATTGTCTATTGTTACTCCAAGGTATTTGATGTTTTCACTTGTGATAAGTAACTTATTTATAATACTTAGATTAATTTATTTTCGATACTTTTTTTTTATTTATACCCACTAATATTGCCAAGTCATCTGCAAAGGCTACCGTTCTTACGGTTGTTATATTGTTGAAATTATTCAGGAGTCCATCATAGACCAGGTTCCATAGTAGTGGCCCCACTACGGAACCTTGTGGAAGTCCTATGTAGACTTTACTTTTGACCTCATCATTAATATTTTTTATTATAATTTCCCTATCTTTCCGGTAGTCCTATAATAATTTCAAAAGATTTGTCGATAGATTCCTTTGTCCCCAGCTGAGGGTGTTAAATGCATTTTTAATGTCGATGGTCATCAGAATGCATGCTAAGTTTCTCCTTTTACAGAAATCAGCGAATTTGCTGACCTGCATGATAGCATCGACAGTACTCCTTCCTCTATAAAAGCCAAACTGGTTTTTATGGCATGGGCCTTGTCCCAAGTATTTTTCGATGGATATCTTGAACGTATTCTCCCATACTCATTGCAGATAAAATACTTATGGGCCTATCAGAAGTTAGAAGGGGGGGATCCTTTCCTGGTTTTGTCAGCAATATAACTCTGACAATTTTTCATATTCTAGGTATTTTACTTATTTTATATATAGAATTAATCATACAGAGTATATTTTGTACTCTGCGCTCAAATATTAATTAATTAAATATTAATTATTATCCCAGGGACCCTGTCCACTCCAGCCACCTTTTTGGAGCTTAACCGTCCTATGCTTTTCGTCAACTCTTCCATTTGGATGGTGACACATATGTCATTGCCTCATTCTTAGTCGCATTTGATCATCCTTCCATATTTTTCGGCATTTATGTTTGTTTTTGTTTGTGCTCAGGTTTACTGTTGATTTCTTATTTTCTAGCTTCTTAATTATACTTTTATATACTTTGCCCCAGAGGTCCCATTTTAAAATTGCAGCGAATTCCTTCCATGATTGTTTTTTTGCTTTTCAGGATTAATGTTTTCAACTCGTCTTTTTTCTGTGTATACTTTTTAGTAAGGTCCTCTGCCTTACTACCTAGTTTCATATGAGCCCTTTGGACAATCCTACATTCATGCACTATTTTTCTGAGATAAGCTATATCCTTATTCTACCAACAATTTTCATTCTTTTTACCCCTTGGTGGGTAGACTTTTTTTAATTCTGTTTCATACATTCTTTCTATTATGTTTTGAAAGAGATCCTATTGGTTCGTCCCGTCAATTGTAAAATTATTTAACACGTCAAATGCCATGGAAGTCACCGATGACCAGCGCACCAAAATTAGTAGAAATACATAATTTGAACAAATGTCAATAGTTATGCATTTTTTATTATTACCATCGTTAATACAATGACGAAATTAATGAAGTATAAAACATAAAAATAGCTTTATTTATACATGAAATATAGATCTATTATGTACGCCCCTAACCAGTGGCTGTTGAACATGGGAAAAAACACGCTTTTTCCGTATTTTACCTTAATAAACAATAACCCTATGGAACGTTTCGACTTTAAAAATGTTTATGGCAATTAAGGGTCTTGACTAAAGTAAAAAATGTTAAATCTTGTGACGACTCTTTAAGATAAATGAGCTAAATATTATTAGTTAATCACAAACTAAATAAGTAACTAAATAATTAATTAAATACATGAAATAAATAGATAGACTGTATGTAGTTATATTGTTATTATTTAAACATTGCTTTTAATTTGAATTTTATTTGATATTATCCAAACTATTATGTCAGTTATCGCATACCATTAGTATAATAATTATCCAATTTGCAAAATTATTTATTATTATTATTAATTATTATATAATTATTATATAATTAATAATTATAATAATTCATATAATTATAATTAATATAATTAATAATTATAATAATTATTATTAATTATATAATAATAATTATTATTAATCGTTTTCTGTTGGTTACTTTTATATTTTCAATAATCTATTGATTATATTTAAGCTAAATGCTTTATGTGTCACTAATTCCTTTTGATAGTAATTATTTATATGATTATACGTTGTTTCTTATGAAAAATATGTATAGTTACATTTGTTAAGTACTACTAGTTCAACTTTGCTGTTATAATTATAAACCCTTCTGTGTTCTTACACTTTTCGCCAAAAAGATAGCCCAGTGCTATCTTTAATTTCTCAATGACATATGTAAAATTTTTCGTCTGTAATGTATAATATCAAAACATTATGAGTTCAGAATATGCGGTTCGTTGAAAATAATTAAAAATATTATTTAGAACGAAATGATAGCACATATAAAATAACAAAATAATGATCAACATAAATTGTAATTAACAATAATTACTTATCAAACATATATACTTATTTAATAACGGGTACATCCACCTTTTTTTTCTATTACTTTTATTGTACGATTTAGTATCGATTTATATAGTTTCTAGATATAATTTTGACTTAACGTATCCCATTCGCGTATACGCCGTGAACAAGTTCTGCCCAGCAATTTTCAATAATATTAAGATCCTGGAAGCGTGCAAGTCACAGCAAACTAGATATATTATTTTCATTAAAATATGATTGGACCAATCTTGATGTGTATACAGATACATTATCTTGTTGAAAGATGTAATCAGGTCCAGACATGCGTTCTGCATGATTATTTATTTGTTTTTTGATTAAATTTACGTATCGGACAATATTCATTCTCCCATTGATGAATTTGATATTTGTCTTGCCGAAATAACCGATGCCGGTCCAAACCATCACGCTTCCTCCTCCCATTTGTCGTCGAATTGCAGACATTGTCTCTTTTCTTATGTCATGAAAATAATATTGGAACCCGTCAGAACTATCCAAGTTGAATCTTTTTCGTCTGAAAATAGTACCCTCCTCCATTTCTTTCTCCAATGCATTCTTTCTTTTGCAAAGCATAAACGTTCTACTTTGTGTTTCGTTGTTAACAAAGATTTCTTTTTCAATTTTAGCCTCTTAATATCTTTGCAGGTAAGTAGAACTCGACAAACACTTGAAACATTGGCACTAACACTAGGTTTTTCCATTATTTGCTTCGTTGTTAACCGCGAGTTGGAAACTACATGCAAAATTGCTCGCTTATCACGATCTGATAACGATAACGATCAACCAATACTTTTCTTTTTACCATAATCTTCAACATTTTTTAAGAAATTGTGTATTACTTTACGACTTCTTCTTATTACTTTCGATATTTTTGCTGCTGTTAACTGTTGCTGTTTTAGTTCAAGAATTTGCTTTTTTTCACTCGTTTAATTTTTTCCCGCGACCCATACTTACAAATTTATATAATATTGTACTGTAATCTTTACTCGTTGATAGATCATGAACTACTGAGCAATTTCTAAACATATTAACAGAGTGTGCTATCATTTCGACCTTAGTATGGAACAGTTTTTCTTTGTTGCATACAAACAGCTACGTCATTGTGTAGGAGTAGGTCGGTGTGCCACCGCTCCCACATCTCTCGTCTAGCTACCTCCCCCCCCCCTAACGGGTTACTATCTGAATTATCATTGCTTTACAACTTTATTATCACATTGTAGTATAGACAAATCCCTATATTTATATATTTGTTCGGCTGTTCGCAGAGAGACGCGGTCGCGGTAGAGTGCGAAATGAGAGTCATAAATTCTCGTTACGATACAATAATCAGCCGGTTCCCTATCTCGGTTAAGATAGTAGAGGTGGTTGAATGATTATAGCACTGAATATTGTTGATATAGATATGATTATAACAGTTTAAATATACATTTTCAACAACTTTGAAGACTTAAGTATTGATATAAAAAGCCAGGTGGATAAGGATGAGTGCTGGCCGCCCCCAAGGTCGCTCTGTACATGGAAAAAACCCCCTTTGCTGTATTTTCCCGAAATGGACGATAACCTTAAAGAATGCTTCAAATTAAAAGATATTTGTGTGGCCTTAAGGGCTTTAACTATAAAAGGTGCTAAAATTTATGATGATTCCTTAGGGTTATTGCGGGTCCGAGATAAGGATGTTTAGATATCTGGTGGCCATCTTGCCTGTAAGATGGAGTCTGGTTTATATAGACGATTACGGAACGTACACCTTCGTTAAACTTTAGTTGTTACCCAGCTCTTTGTGTATTTTCGTTCAGTCGCGGGGAGACGCGTACGCGAATAAGCGCGTCAACGGGAGTCGTAAATTCCCGTTACGATTATAATAATCGACACCATGAGCAGGTCGATCCCCTTATTTCTTGTGGGATAATAGGAGTGGTTGTTGTGGAATAAAACTGTAATCAATAGTTTCATAATAAGTATATTTCCAACAATTTCTTACACTCACAGGTTGTGTCGTTTCGCAATAGGGTATCTTATATCACTGGTTGATAGTTATGTACCGATGAGAGGAGTTAAACAGTTCGGCACTAAAGATAGAGGAATAGTAGTTGACTGTGCCGTTGAGAGGTTGAACGAGAGAGTTTGTGTCAGATTCTGCATTAAGGATAGATGGATAGTAAGTGACTGGACCATTGAGAGGAGTTCGCGGCAGTGAAGACCCATCTCTTCTTATTACGGAGGAAACCTCGGTATGGATGTGCCCTTTTGAACTAATAACACGGATTCGTTGGTCACACTTTTCGGTAAGAAAGTGACAGTAACGATCCGCGATGCCCATTGGTTATAGCTAACGTTTATGAGGAAACTGTGAGGAGAAAGTCTCCTGACAACGTGGGTCATGGATGTCCTTATTCCAGGGAGAAACCCGATTTTCCGTTAGACAAACATATTTATTTTAGTATTTATAGACAAAAATATTTTCCTCTGCGGCATCACCGTGACGGAAAACACATTCTCTCGTACGATCTCATCAACGAGAAAACAACGTCTTCCACGATCAGTTAATACTTCACATCTTTATTTTAATCTAGATTTAGACTTGGACCTTGGAGGAAAGTACATTTACTATCCCGTTGACCGCGGATTCGTTATGGAACCTAAGAAAATTGTCATTAGCGTCTAATTACCGCGGTTACTTGTCGATTCTGTAATACTCACACTTGTGCTAATCAACATTACCTCAATTGTATAACAACGATGGCTAATTCCAGTGAAGATTCACTGGAATTCCCTAACACCAGTCATAATGAAAACCCGACACATATATAAACAAAGTGAGATTTTTAGTCATTGTAACATTCTCCTCTTTAATAATTTCGGCTTGAACTACATTTATTACTCGAATAAAATCTTTCATTGAAATATTCATTCGGGTTTTCTTTATACAATAATTGAGAATAGTAAACATTTAAAACTACCGTTAACTGTTTAACCTTTGACCCTGACGTGGTTGAAAGAATTGTTCGTGTTACGTAGGCTGGCCTCACGCTCCACGGCAGTGAAGAGTGGCGAAACAGGGCATCTCACCGTGATTGAACGCAAGATGGAGATGCTAGGGTCTTCACTGATCCAGATGATAGTGGAACGCCTCAAAAATATCGAAAAAGAAAGAGGAAAGGAGGTCGTTTCAGACGTGACCTCGAGAAGGATGGAGTCCGGCGTTCCAAAAACACTTCAGCAATCAAGGGAGGACAAGCGGCTACCATGGAATGGCCGACCGTTGAAAGAAGAAACAGAAAGAAGAAGAAGTCGGTGGAGAAACAATCGGCGAAGATAACTCCGAAGATCGGAGAGCGTGCGAAGAGGAGGAGACAAGCTGCCTTTCCCACACATACCGCGAACATCGGTGACCATCACGCTGAAGGACATATTGGACAAATCCTACGCAGAGGTATTGGCCGCGGTCAAGGATAACATCCCTCTGGCCGTTGGCATCGAGTCTGCAAGAATGCGTAAAACTATGACTGGAGGAGTCGTTCTGGAGGTCTCCGAGGACCAGAAGAAGGAGAAGGCCGTTGCGCTTGCAGCACGGCTGACACAGATCCTAGATCCTAGGTCCGCGTGGCGACATCCTTCCGAGCCGCAGAAGCAAGGGTGACCAGAATAAACATCTCGGCAACCAAGGAGGAAATTAGGAACACCCTGACGAAGGAGGATAGTTGCAAAGCGGAGGGTGTACAACTGGTAGAGGTCTGTTTCGGATCGGATGCTTCATAACAGTCTTGGATCAGTGTAGATACGAGGTCCGGCCGGTGCAGTGAGGAAACTGACCCATGCTAGCAAGGTCGCCATAGGATGGTCCATAGGGAAGGTCGAAGCTATTGAGCGAAGACCGTTGCAATGCTACAGGTGCCTGAAGATTGGGCATATAAAGAGGACATGCACCTCCAAAGAGGACTGGAGCACCTGTACTACAGATGCGGAGGCTCGGGACGCCAAGCCAAAGGATGCACAGCCGCGAACCCGAAATGCCTGCTTTGCGATGAGCTCGGGGCACCATCGGTACACAGGATGAGGGGAGAGGCCTGCCCCCCCCCCCCCCCGAAAAAGGCAATAAGCGAACAAATGCGCAAGCTCGTCAACAAAATTTTACTAGCAAAAGAAAAGAAACAATACTGTATAGCCCTTTTCATGGACATTGAGAAAGCATTTGACAAAGTGAATCATGAAAGCCTCTTACAAACAATCAAAAAACATTTCCCGGAACAAATAGAAATGTGGCTACAAAATAAACAAATGAAAGCAAACTCCAATAAATGCAACCATATTACATTTACATTACGAAAACGAAAATCACCAAATATCCAATTGAATGACATGCTCATAGGAAGCAACATACTAAATTGATTATAGATAAAATACGGAGAAAAAGAAGACCGATATATTGGCTAACTAATCGAAATTCTAAACTTAGCATTGAAAATAAACTAAAAATTTACAAAACGGTTGTTACGTCCGGTGACTCTTTACGGTCGAGGCGTCCATCAGCTGTGCACATATAATTAAGCGGATCGCAGTAATCCTAAAGAACTACCATAAACCTAAGCAGTTTGATTATACCGTTAAGTCCGTCAATTGGCATAAAACAGCTTCGACCCAGGAAGTTCCTTATAGTTATTGCTCGATCAGGTTAAAATGGGTTTTCCCATGTGTCCCAGGATCCACCCGCAAGCGACCAGTGGTGGGGCGATCACCACCGAACAAGAGGTTTCCTTTGCGACAACATCGTCACCGGATTTCATTGAATCTATAACTACTGATCAGTCAACATCTCTGGACTGGATCTGCAACATTAGTACAGTCGACATCTCTAGACTGGCACATCAACTACAGAACAGTCACCACATCTCTAGACTCGATCTCCTCCTATAGATCAGTCAACATATCTGCACTGATTTTCCAATCTGAGAAGAGTCAATGTTTCTTTTCCAGGTTCTCACCCATTAATCATTCGTCTACTTCACTTATACCTTACGCAATGGCGTAAATGTCTTCTGTACAAAGTTGTTGGAAATGTATATATTATAACTTGTTAACAGCAGTGTTATACCAACTCAACCACTCCTGTTATCCTAACAGAAATAAAGGGATCGATCTGTTCGTGGCGTCGATTATCCTAATCGTAACGGGAATTTACGACTCCCGTTGACGCGCTTCCTCGTAATCGCATTTCCCCGCGACTGGTCGAAAAAACAACGATAATAAAACCAATTTGGACGTACGGAATACCATTATGGGTAACAGCAATAATGAGTCATATAAATAAACTAGAGTCGCTACAATCGAAGATATTGAGAACAATAGTCAACGCCACATGGTATGTCAGAAACGAGGATATACATAAAGACTTAAAAATACCAACGGTCAAAGAAGAAATTGGCAGGTACGCAGAAAAATACAAGGAAAGAACGGTAACATATTCAAACCAGTATACCAGCAAACCAGTAATAAATACGCTAAATATTTTATTAAGTTGGTAATTATTTGATTCTCATTAGTTATATGCTTTAATAAATTCTGATTTTTATTTACTATTCTATATTAAATGAAGTTTATAGAATATGATTATTCGTCGTTGTTGTAAACCACGGGCGGTGCAGCCCTTGAAAATGAGTGCGACTCTTCGGGTCAAAGAATATTTTCGCCCCTAAATATGAGAATGTTCGAAGGTGAAAATCTAATCTCACTTTGATCTCGTAATCTTCCTAGTTCTTTACGTAGTCTCCCCTCCTGTCTTTTAATTTCGGTGGCTAGCAGTCGTTTCAACCAACAAAACCAATACGAACGAAAGGTTATTTCTAACAGTATTCTTTAAGGGAACCGATGTGGCTTCGCAAATCTTATCCAAAGACAAGCAGGCAATTATCTGTTAACACTGGGAGGAGAATTGCGCAAAACCTGTAGACATCTTCAGTTATTGAAGATACCGTAACCCGTTGTGATTTTACAACCGCAGCAAGGTCAAAGATTACAACAGCGAACGGTCGTTTATGTATTTTCTCTTTATAAATATTTAATATTATTAATTTTCTCATACGGAAATTAAAATGAATATTTCGAATGAATTATTTTATTTAAATAACAATGTTCAACCGTCCGCGAAAAGACACGATCGCGAAGAAGCGCGCCAACGAGAATCGTTTCCATTTCTTTTGTAGATGAGCTTTCCTGTTTTTTGTTTATTGGTTGTTTTCTACTTAAGGTATTTGTAGCTTTATTAATATATTTCACCTTTGTTTATTATTTTGATTGGTGGTATTTACTGTTGCATTTTAGAGCTTTACCATTTGGCAGTGTTTGATGTCTTTTCATTCGCCTAAATTCACTGCTTGTCGCACTTCTACTGAAGCACAGTTTCTCACGTCTATCTAGCGCAGCTGCTTAGACAGAACTGAAGGATGGTGTGCGTTAAATTTGGTGCGAAAAACGAAATAAAATGGGCGTTCATCCGTCATGATGTTCCAAACTCCACAGTTTCGCCACGAAAATGTGTAAAAACTCAAATTTAAAGAAGCATTCTAGAAATATGAATAAACACAGTATTGAGTAAACACTGCGTATAAGCAAATAAATGTTTGCGCCACGCTTGGCATTGAACACGATGTAGAAAGAGAGTTTGTTAGTCGCGACTTTTCAAAAAGGTGCGGAAATACTTAAGATCATGTACTTCAATGGGGCATTCTAAAAGAATTTATTTCCATAAGTAAGTCCTTCGTATGATCATGTAGAAGGTCTTCTGAGCACTATATACACAATACGGAGTAAAACGTGCATTTATTTATCGCGACAACCCAAAATACGGCGAAAGTAGGTGAAATCGCATATTTCAATGAAACATTCTGAAAGATTTACAAAAGTTTTTACAATATTTGAAGTGAAAGGCGGTTAAAGCCGTTAAAGTTATATCTTGCGAAATCTCACCTATGTTTTTATATTATGTTTTCATAAAGATATTAAGACAATTCAAATTGTAAACAAATCAGCAGTTGAACAAACATTGGAAATATCCCAAACATTTTCTAAAGAAAGTTTTTTCATCTCCGACGGATATAAATGTAGCGACTCAGAGAAGTCAACAGTAGAGTAGAGAGAAAATAATTACAGTTCGGTTATCCAGTGAATTAATCAGCATTTTGTCTATCGATGTTATTATATTGTCTAGCAAAGAAACTGAAGAATTTGTCAACTGAAGAATTTAACATTCGTCAGTCAAATATCAATATCGAAATCAAGTAAAAATCGAATAAACTATTTCGTATTTTACTTTCTTTCTGAATAATTTCAATCCTCTCCCGTGCCAATACTCCCGCACATAGCAGGTTAGCCGAAAGTAGAGTTCATTGTCAGTCGGACTAAACGTCAATTGACACTATCTAGTCGTTCCCGACTTAGTACGTAACATCCGCAACTGTCTAGGGTATGCTGCCGATCAAACTCGCCTTATTCTCCGTCTTTGACGCCGGATGCCGCGTAAATTTGACGGTTACTTTAGCTATGAACAAAGCGTCCTGGATTACAACTATTTAGAATGGTACGTTGTAATCCCCGATTTCACATACCTCCATCATCAGTCTGTGGTATCCTGACAATAAAACGGGCGTTATACGTCGTTCTTGACATCGAATGTAGCACAGATTAGTTTCTTATCTTAAATGTGGCTAGAGCATCGTGGAATGCAATTTAGAGTAATGCATTTAGAGTAATACATTGTAATTCTCGATTTCACATACATCCGCTCATGTATGTAATATCCTGACTAACAAACTCACCCTTTATTCCGTTTTTGACGCCAAATGGTGTGCTCATCGATCGTTCACCTGAGGCATGTGCAGAATATCGTGAAATGCAATCGTTTACAGCGATTAAGTGATATATCATATTTTATATCCACTCCTATCTGAGATATCCTGACAAACGAACACTCGTTTTACTTTGTTTTTGATGTCAACTTTTACCTACGTTATAATTGCAGTTTAGGCATCGGCACAACTGAAAAGCCCTATCTGACCCTCCACTGGTCACCTACAAAACCAAAAATCCATGCAAAACGCGCAATGACGCTTCTGCATAGGTTACATATTCCGTCTTCCATCGTCACTTCTACCGAGTGATGGTTACCTTTTACGCATCCACACATATAAAAAATCCAACTTGACCCTCCATCGACCAGCAACAAAACTTTCGATACTCGTTTAGACAGTATGAGCATGAAATAAAATGTTAAAATTATTAAAAGTTATTTAGTTGTTATAAATAAATCAGCACAATTGTAACTATATTGAAGAATATTGAAGAATTAGATTAAAGATTCCATTCCTGTAATGAAAAAGCTGTAATTGTTAAGATTATTTCGCTCGTATGAATAATAAGTTGTTTATTTCAAGTATTATTTAGTTATAATTCACTTTATTTTTCACTTCAAATTGTACAAGTACAATACAATTTCATCACTTACTGTATCCCTACAGAGACAAAAAGAGGCTATTTCCAACGAATGATATAATAAAAATTATTTAGTATATGTATATTTCAATGTTCGTCCCACAATTTCATCAAGTGATATTTAGGTACTATCCTAAATTATATTTTTATTATTTCGCCCACTACTAAAATAATAATTTCTTATACTAGAATTGCATGTATTACATCGTATTGTATACACTGTACATACATTGCACCAGAGAGGAAATGTCCCTCTCTGATTGTACGAAGCTCAGGTTCGACTGGTTCGAAACTCGTTTCTTGTATTTCGGGAGCCATATAACTATGTAGTATCGAATTAAACAGGCAATTGGCATTTCAATTCCGAGTTCTAATATATACGCGACATTACACCTCATTATTATTTATAATTTAATATCTAATTTATTAAAGAGAATAGTACACAGTAAATGAGAAATTAAATTAATAATCTTAAATAATTTTATTAATTATGTTTGTCAAAACAGGGAATATTACAAATTATGACTATAAATTCAAATTCGTTAAGGCAAAAATAAAATTTTTAAATGGTTCTATCAGGTTTATACACGAGACATCTTTCTAATATCTTTCGATAAAAATATATTGAATATTGTTAGTTATTTGAGTGTACACGAATGTGAATCGTGTCAGCAAAGCTCGTATCTGAACTCAAATAATTATAATCTCAACATTCGACTCATCATCGAAGAAACAATATCATGCGGCTTGCCAATTATAGCATGCACAATAGAATGACAAGGTGTTGTTGCATTTGATTGCATTTGCTTCCTCAAATTCATGGTCACGGTTTGATCCCTTCACTTTGGACGGACATGAAGAATCGAACTCTATCCACAAGCATTCAATAATTACATTTGAATTGATACTGATTTTATATCAAGTAGTTAAATAAAAAAAGAGTACTGCGCTTGAAATTAAAAAATAAAATCATAAATGATGATTAAAAATAAAATAGAAATAAAAATATCATTTGAAAGATTTAATTGATATTAGATAAAAAAAATCGTTAATTTTATAGTTATGAATTGATGGTATTCAAAGATTCAGATGGTAATTCAAAGGTATCGAACCAGGAACCGCATGCGGCTCCTTCTGATCTTCAGTTGTTCGATAGAACCACAGAAGAATGGTCCCCTGCATACATTATAGGTGTAGAATGTTCGTGAACTCGTACAGTGCGGAGTGCGAAGGAAGAAGGAAAAAAGGTGAAAATGAGCAGGCCAATGCCACGCGGTCCGCCCATTGCAAGCTGGAGGAGGGAACATGATTCTTCCCCGAACATCTTGCCGGTACAACACGGAAGACGCAGACTAAGAAACGTAATTGACACGACTGGAGCGATTGCTAGAAGAGACTCAGTCTCCATACGCGTCCGCGTTCTTGATCCCCGCGCGCTCGCGTTCACGCTCACTGCGTTGGTGTCGTAGGAATCCGGCCAACGACGATCGATTAGATCATAGAACATATTAAAGAATTATCGAAATCAGAAAGGAAACAGCTTTCTTATAAGCTCGCCCTAATATTATATTACGTTTCCCTATTAAATGAAACAACTTTCATGTGAAATATCTTCTTGCATTTTTGATAATTAGAAAATAAAGGATACTTCAAAAAATAATAACAGTATGTATCCATTTACATCAAGTTGGAGTTTATCGCTGCCAACAGTTTTCATAGGATGGTGACAGACTTTCTTTCTTTCAAGAGTTTAACGAATGTAGCTTCTATAGCTACATATGTATACTATATTAGCTGCATTACTATCGAGGATTAAGTTGAATGTACTAATTTCTATGATTGCCGTAGCGAATCATAGATGGTGTAAGAAACTCTCTAACTGTTTTCAGTATTTTCACGATCATATAAACAGGCCTCGACACTCGCTAGGGAAAATCGTCCGAAAATTGAATCGTATCTAGTCGTGAGAAATTCACATGAAAGATCAACAAAGTCAGCGTTCTTGCGAGGTGGATAGAGATGAGTATAGTATCTCTGTCCCTGTCTGAGACATTCATATTATGTCACGCATGCGTAGAACAAGAAACAGTCTTCTTGTCTTCCATGTTGATTTTTCACGACTCAATTTCCGAACAGGTTTTCCTAGGCTTCGGTATATGAGCATCGTGACCTTTTTATATGATCGTTGGTATTTCAGAACCAACAGTACAGAAGAGACACGAAGTCTCATTTAATACCACGACTATTCTGTCTTCAGTTAATGCTAGCAACTCATACGGATTATTGATCAGTCTCAGTGACGTAGTTAAGCAAATGGTCGAACACTTAATCGGTTGGATTCACTGGTGAAAGGTACCGCTGTCAGTAATAATACAACTACTACACCGCACGGTATTTTTATCGATAATGCCGACACCTCAGACGCGATCAAGAAGAGTCAGACTGAGGTTCTCAACGATGCATTTTGGATATTCCATCAAACAGACGAAATTTCTGTGAGAAGCCTTCGCATGGACAAATGGCTCCAAGATAGAAAGCTTTGGCTTTTAGGTAGCACACTACCTCTGCTACCAAGGAGGTAAACACTGACTATTTTTTTACGAATCTTTCCCTTGTTCAACCTTTCACATTTAGTATCCATAAAATTTTGCACGATATTAATAATTTTTGTCTTCTTTGCGGAATAGTTTTGAATCTGATAATCTATCGCTTTACAGTGACGATGATGATTTCTCAGGTAGAGAATCTGTTAATAATCAAATAAAATCCTTTCTTTATCTAATTTCTATTTATAGTATTTTCATTTTTATTGACAATAAAATATTAGATATAATATAATATTAGAGAATTATGAGAAATGCTAAGTTATTTTATTTGGTTATTATTATCAGTAGTCGTATTATTAATGACATTGTCATTAGATGGTAATAATAAAATCTGTAATCATTTAGTTGCCAACCCAATATATTATTTTTCGTAATCTAAATATCTGTGAATATATTCGTGGCGTCTTTTCGAATTTTAATATGCATATGACATGATGGTATTTTTGTGACATTTTTCTATTTTATTTAGTTTATGACCAATTTTAGTTTTATTTGAAAATAGAACATTTCTTTCTGTTTATTTTGCTTAACTTCACATTTACTGTTTGCAAATTTATTGTTTACAAATAGTTTTACGTTTTTTTAAACAAAGAATGGTAGAAAAATATAAGTAAAGAATACCATGATCGGAATCTGAAAATCTACTCTTTCCAGAACACTTAACTTTGACATTGAATTGAATCAATCGATATTTGTTATGTAGTTTAAACAGGTAAGACACATTGTATACATTAGACATTGTGAATAGCCATTAAATACAGTTGATGCATCAACAAAGTTTTAACACTAGTCCTAAAGTAAAATAATTTTCTTAGCGCAAAACAATAATTTCTACACAATGAAATGTGTATCTGACGTGTCAAATATTACGACTACAGATAATAAGAATAATAATGCAAAGATAACATAAAAATTAAATGACAAAAATAGTGTACAAGATAATTGTAGGATATTATTGCATTAAATATTAAAATATATTAAATTTAAACTACTTCTGTAATGTTAAATTTCGTAATACTTTAGTAATATTAGACCACTTTTCTTATTATACCACTATACTTATGTGCATCTAGCTGGTTTTATACGTTGAGTACCTTGTCATAAATACAAGAATAACATAAAATTTCTGGAAAATAGTTTTCGACACAATTTTATAAATATCTACATAGTAATAAAGTAATGAAATAGAAAAAAGTATTTTATTTTGACACATCTTTTCAAAATCTAGTGAATTCTTGGGTTCTGTGTAGTTCTCGCTAATATAGTTACGTCTATAGATATTAAAATAATCTAATCGAAAAGTGAATATTTCATATGATAGTTCTACATTTTCTGCCATAAACTTACAATATATGCGGCTGCCACTAAATATTTCATCATTGTGTAATTCATATCTTCTTAGCGCATTCATAATATAATCTTTACTAGATTAAACTTATTGTCAGAGTTCTAGAGAAAAAATGACGAATCCATATCTAAAATTTCCAATTATTCTATGTTGTAATTAAACTGTTTATTTTATTCAAATATGATTTCCAACTAGTCTTATAACTTGCGTCACTTCTTTTCTACGTTAGAAACAATCCACCTTAGTTTATAGTCGTCATTTAAACATGGACAATATGGGAACTTAATATCGATTATCAATAATCAAGAAGTCAACAGTAACGTAAAGTAGTCTTTCAGCGGGTTCAGTAGCGCTCGGCATGTTCAACAATAAGGGCGTTTCAACATCAAAATCCTATGAACTCCATTCTGGGACTTTTGTACGTATAAGATAATTGTTCAAATAAATATGAATAAATTGTAAAAGAAACGTTGCACAATAACGAATATTCTAAATGATAGAACAATATAAATTGGGAAATTTTTATTTTTGCAATTTTATGCATAGGAATATTATATATATATCTCATATGATACAAGATTTTGTTTCTTACAACGATTTAAATCAAGCAATTCTTATTGCTGAAACTTTCTGTATAAGAATATGTGTCTCATATTAATTTTAAAAATAATACTTTAATAATAAAGGTTGTATTATCAAACAATTCGAACAATTTTTGCAACATAATGGAAAAAGCTACCATAAATTATTAATGAAAGTAAAATCAGAGTTTTATCAATTTCTTCTTGTCAATGTTATAGTTATAGGATTCGTATTACGACCGACATTTGTAACAAGTAGAACTTTACTTTACATATGATTTACAATAATAATAACAAATAATATAATTATAATTGTAATAAATATAATGTAATAATAATTATAATTGCGATTATAATAAATAGTGAATAATAGAATTATATAATAATAAATATTCTTTGAGCAGATAAAATTTACAATTGTTGAATGAATTTAACGCAACGCGACGCAGAAAAAGGTCTAAATCAATTCTATTACTTTTTACTCGACAGTAACCCGCGACTTATTTGATGCGAATAGTAACGATGTTAACCTTATTATTCTTCAGCAGACTATATTTGTGACATCATTTATGTTGACATCATTTTCTTAATTATAACGATAAAGAAGGTTTCTTTAAAAGATTTCTTACCATTTTTCAATCCACTTACTTACTAGGGACGATAACTGAAAGTTGTTCCTTATTAACTGAAGTTAATAGATTTTCGATTCTCATGACTCACGAAATTAGCCAATTCAATATGATACTATTGCAGGGCAGTTAAAACGTTTTTAATTAACATCATTAACCTTTTTGATGGCAGCGATGCATTTTCTGTCGATTTAAAGTTAATTCTGTCTTAACTGTTTAACGATAGCTAAATTATCGAATATCCGGAACCACTGACTTTGGTAACGCTAAAAAGATACGAATATGCTGATGATCTGTTTCCACTTGTCCCGATATGGTCAACGATTTAAGATTTGCAAACTATGGGCAACGTGTGCCGCTTTGGTAAGCTTCCAATGGACTCACGAAACTCACATGTTCTACATAACCTTTCAGTCTTTATCAAAAACAAAAATATCAGATTCAAAATGAAACATTTTCACTGAAAGTTTGTGCGATTTATAATATATACATAAAGTAAGTCACAGAAGTATTCGTACCCTTGCAATTACAGTTTCATTTAATGTTTAAAGTTTATATCATAACAAATTGCTGTTTTTCAATAAACGATATATCGATCAAAAGCTTAATTATTACATATATATTCCCATCGATAAATAATGCAAAGTGTTTATTGTTGAAAAAAATATTAGTTATCTAAATTCAATAATTATAAGAATACGAATATTTCTGTGACTCACTGCATATGTAAAATTAGAGAAACATGAAGATAAATAGAAAACTAGCAATATAAATACGTTTTACAAAAGAATAACTAAATTAGTTGCATAAATGAGAGAAATATATCGAAGACTAAACATTGTGGAGTATTAAATAAAAAAACAAATTTGTTCGTACATTTGTTCACTATACAAAATAACACATTTTTCATATAAATATTCGGGAGATATGAGATTTTTACACAAGCTGGTCTGTATTACGCGATTTAAGGGCGCCTGCGCTCTGAATTCCGATTCGAATAAAGTGAAACAAGGGAGCTTGACCCTTGGTCATTGGCGAGAATACAGACAGTCTGGTCCGCACCCTTTACAGTGCTAGCATGCTCTTTGCGCAACAGTTCACCTCTTTGCCATGTCTTGCCAAGTATAAAAAGTATGTACGAGCCCAAAATTCACTAGAAACTTTCGTTTTATCCGCTATTGTTAGAAAGATTTCTAGTATTACGTCTATTGACAATCGTATGAGTTACACATACCTTAATACTCAGATAGGGGACACTTCCACTTATTTCGAAACAATTGCATTTGCATACAAAACTATATTTTCCTCATTTATCCGTGGAAAAGTGAAGCTGTTCCCAAAAAGAATACCTATAAGTACAAAAAATAAAACATAATTTACTTAGACGATATTATTATAAATTTACAAACTTTTGCGGCTACGTACAATAAGATATTTTATTATTTAAAATAAAAAGTTCCAAATCGTAGAAGTTTCCCCAAATTAAATACGTTTGTATTTATTACTTATCCTTCAAGCTCCTCATTTGGCCATATTTGAATACAGTGTCAAAGTAAGAAAGTAATTTACCTTTTTCAAAAGTGTTCTCTTGCTTCATTTCAGACATTAACAAGATTATAATCAACATTAATTAACAACTTAAGAATCATTTTCATTTCTAATCGTTAGTGTATCGTTCTAGAATCAAGAGTTAGTATGTAACTACGTGCTACGCTATTCATCCAATAAATGATGTGAGAAATGTATTTCATGAATCGCGATTGTCATTGCACTTCAATGGGAACACGCGTGTCACAGAAGATAACATTCGCATCGTACTCATAAATGTGTCACATACTTCGATATAGAACTACTAGTAAAAAATATCGGTTTTTCGCGACTTCTCGCTATTCCATAATTCTTTCAATAATGGTCGCATCGAAATATAAATTTCAAATTTCACGTAATTAAATAATCGAAACATAACAGTGTGAAACATTAAAGAAAGGACAAATAAAGAAATATGATATAGAGTATATGAGTACAATCAGCAAGTACATATATATACTCTTATCTTTCAATGTCAATATTATTTCCTTATTAATATTTAAGTACGATGTATCATTGGGCTATGTACATATATACGTATATAGCCGTATCTCGTGACCAATTGTAATTATTACTTATAAAGAATTATTTTTTTATAGGTCACGCGCGCCAAGCAAGGCAATGGACCGATACGAACGACTGGCGCGTCTTGGAGAGGGTAGCTACGGTGTAGTCTTCCAGTGTAGAGATCGGCAAACTGGAAAATTGGTAGCCGTTAAAAAGTTCCAACAAACTGAAGATGATCCTCTTATACGCAAAATCGCACTACGTGAAATAAGGCTCCTTAAGGTCAGTTGTTATGCTTGAAAATACTTTGTGTAAAATTCTTAGGCCACCTATACGATATAATCACTATCCTTTAACTTATCGTTACTACAAGATCTATTGTCAAATCATACTACAGAAGTTACATGGTAGCAATATAGCAGAACAAGCATGATCATTTCAAAATTTCTATATCATCGTAAACTTTATCATAAATATTATCGCCATCCGAAAAATTTAGATGTTTTGTTTATCAATCTGATACGTATATACTGTGTTTGAGATGATAAAATGACTTAAATTAGAAGAAGACGGAGATCGTATAATATCACAGAGTAGAACAGCAGTTTCAAACAGCAGTTTTAACAAGTTGAAAAAGGATTTCTTTCCTGTGTTTATAATATGTATACAAAAAAGAAAGGATGGAGGAGAAAGGAACTGTTAGATATCACAAGGCTAGGATCTGAAAATAAATCTCATGTCTTTCTTTACTTCTTTCTTCTTCCAACATAGTTCTAGCGCTTTACGTATATACATATGTATGCATATACCTTCAAGTGAACGACCCCTTACAAGCTAAAGGTACTAAAGCTCGCAATGGCTAATCTCGAATTAAGGAAACTTCGTTCAAAAATTATAGAGAAATTCTCGAAAGTATTATTAATCTTAATTAGAATGATTAGATGTTTGAAATTTCTTAGAGTTTTTTAAGAATATCGATCAGCTCGTGGAAGGAAAATTCGTGATCTTGCACAGCAACGTAGCAATATAAATTCACCGTCGACGTCGACTGCAAGAAGTGGCCAACGGTCAATACCGTGGCGGTCAATATCTTAGCGTGTTCTGCTCTCGATGACCTAGTCTTATCGAAATAATCAGAGAGTTCTCTTCCAAACATATGCGCATTCAAACAAGCATCCACTATGTTCTGACATTTCGCTTCAAGGATATCTTCTTTTGTCCGTACAGCAAATACGGGGCGTGATATTAATGATTTCCTTTCCACACGACTTTTGATCGCAAACGCTGTCTGCAATAACAAACCAAAGCGAAAAATTTCTGATTTCAATAATTTTTTAACATATTCAAGATCTATAGAAACTACAAAAAAAAAGATAAGAATACTAACGCCAATAGTAACGTATACGCTAGGAACGCACAATTATTAGCAATATTTATTGTGTATGGTGCCTACACTGCCAACAATTTTTAGCGAATATCTCGGAAACTAAAGTTGAGCGATAGTTATATATATGGAAAAAATTGTTCATAATGTTGATTTCTACACATATTCAGAAATTATCAAAGTCGGTGTAATGAAAGAAAGCTTATATATTATAAGAAGGTAACTATTTACGAAACTGACACCATCTTAGATTTACATGATCTTTTAATATGTTATAGAAATCAAAATTTTAAACAACTTTCTTTGCATATTACCGTCAGACTCTTCTAATTTTCGAGATATTTGCAGAAAATTGAAAAAGCTGTCAGTACTACAATGAATTCTGCCCTATAAATGTATCTATGATACAGTCATAAGTAAGACCGACACGCTCGTCGCTTGGCAATCTGTTTATATCCATCATCCATTGATCTGTTTATTTTTATTCCATACTTTACAAATCTAAATAACCATTCACAATTATATGTGATGCGATACTGTAAGAAATTTTTTCGAAAATCTGTTCCGACGACAAAACGATTTTATCAATCGAATATAGAGTATCGAAAAATAATTAATTAAATTCTTCATATTACGATATGAAAAGATATTCGCAACGGTAATTAATTAAATTTACAGCGCGCTACGAGGCGGCCATGGACTAATGCTAACGCATACATTGCTACGGACGCATCTGTATAGACAGAATTCACTGTAGTGGAACCGATTGTTTCTTGCGAATATCTCGGAGACTAGCATGGTGCGACGGTTGTATGTATAGGAAAAGGTTGTTTAAAATCATGCTCCCAACAATATATTAAAAACTCATCGAAATAAAAAATGGCGGCAGGTTTCTAAATAATTATGTACCTAAATATAATATACATGTAGTGCAGAATAAATGAATGTTATCAGTGTTATAAGAAAATGTGAAACTCAAATATCTGGAACAGTCGCAGCACCTTTGTCGTCTTTGGCGAAACTTTTCAAGACAAGAAGGCGAACACTTGAAGATAACATAAATAAAGCCACCTCCCTTCCTGCATCATGGGCTAGCGAGCCCTAACCGATCCATGATTCCGACACTTAGGATTATTCTCATTCATTCTTTATACAATCGTCAACACGGGCGAACGTCGAAGAATATCCTATGCGACTTTTGTTATTTCGAATCAATGTAACGCTTGAGTAACGATCTTATACTTGACTCGTAGCTTTACCTTACGATATAGTAAAAAATTTTCAGTATAAAAATTACTGTAATTCATAATGTATCAATCTTAAACTTTCTTTTATGTGCCACTTTCATACTGTTATACCAAAAAAAGTTGAACTGTTGGTTGTTTAATCCTTGAGTTTCCCAAACTCATTGTATTACATACAGTATATTTAAAAAAACGTTCTGATTATAAAGATAATTTGATTTCTAGAATCTGAAACATCCGAATTTGGTCAATCTTCTGGAGGTCTTCAGACGGAAACGGAAATTGCATCTAGTCTTCGAATACTGCGAGTACACGCTACTGAACGAGATGGAGAGATATCCGAGCGGGTGTCCAGAAATCACCACGAAGCAGCTTACATGGCAAATTCTTCAGGGCATCGCGTATTGTCATCGACTAGGTTGCGTTCACAGGGATGTAAAACCGGAAAATATTTTAATTACAGCCGATGGCGTAGTGAAATTGTGCGATTTTGGTTTCGCACGAATGCTCAGTCCTGGTGAAAATTACACAGAATACGTCGCAACTAGATGGTACAGAGCGCCTGAACTGCTGGTAATTTTTTTTACATAATATAATCATTTTTTTCCATTAACTTTTTAAGATTCCATTCTATATGCTCTTGTTATTAATAATTCATTATTTCTAACCGTTGAAATTTTGTACATGACACTAACGATAAATTGGTTAAAATAAAAAATAAAATTAATATAGAGATGTTAATCCAGCATACTAATAAAAATATTATATATTTTTGTGATTCGTTTAAATAATGTATTTTATTAATTAATTCACTAATGATATTTATTCGTATTCTGCTTGGATCTTTTTCGTACTTCTAGATTTTATTGACTTGCATTATAATAATTAAATTATTTTTAATTACTAAGAGAACGTGTTCTTCAACAGGTAGGAGATACTCAATATGGTACACCAGTCGATGTGTGGGCAATTGGTTGTGTTTTCGCAGAATTAATACGTGGAGAAGCGTTATGGCCAGGAAAATCAGACGTAGATCAATTGTATTTAATTCGAAGGTCTATTGGTGACTTATTACCGAGACACATAGCTATTTTTCAGCAAAATGAATTTTTCGCTGGTATCACTTTACCGACTCCTCAAACCCTCACGCCTCTCGAAACTGCTCTACCTAATAGAGGCAATACAATTCTACAGGTGAATTTTTACATTTCTTTCTTTATCTTAAATAAACGGTTTAAATAAAAAATTTCTAGTAAATTGATCATAGGAAAATTTAATTGATTCCATTCATTTCATCTAACAGCTTGACTTTCTTAAGAAGTGTTTGAACAAAGATCCTGACGAAAGATGGTCTTGTGAACAACTTCTACAACATTCTTATTTTGAGAATTTTCATTTCAAAATGCCCGAAGTTGAAATGGAGGAATTCGATAAGCTTAAAAAATATCGAGATCGATCACGAGTATGTACAGTTTTATAATAACAAGAATACAATGAATAATGAACCAGATAAAAAAAGATACATGACATTTTTCTTACTACAAAATTTATATCAAATACTAAAATATACAACAAGATAATATATTGCATACAAAATAAGTAATAAAAATACCCTTACCTATTATATATATATATTGTATTTTAGAATAGTAATTACAGTCAAATGGTATTACCCCTACTTCCCAAGCCCGGTGCTTCAATACATAGTCAAAATGAAAATCGGCCGAGAAGCTCCTCCATGCATCATCAGCAGCAAGACTTTGATCATCTGCCTATGATTAAAGGCTGTAATTAAGCTCCTCTGTGATTGTAATATACTTATACACATATATACATATATATTTATTTGTCTATTTACTTAAACTTTATAGATTTTCATTATATCAATTAATGATTGCTAATAAATTTTATTTTTGTTTTGCACGTTTATGTTTATAACTTCTGAAGAGATTTTGTTTAACTAGTATGATATCCACATCATATATATATATTGTATCTATATTATATATACATATTAAAATAAAATTTTGTATAAAATGATATTATTGTATACTATTTATAAGGTACATATATATTAATAGATTGTTCTTTTTGAAAGTTAATTACAAAATACAGCCTTTCACATAAGTTTATCTTTTCTTAATTTTATTAATCATTATCATCCTATTTCTTATACTAACTAAATAAATAAACTAATTAAATATTATTACTTGATTAAAATAGTTTAATACTACAAACTTTACATACTAACAAAATTACACATTATACAAGTATGTTATTTCTAATTATGTACATATTTATATACATAAATATTATGTATGTAATTATGTATCTTTCTTCATAATCTGCTGATAGACTCTTACAAAGGGATGTGGACGTCGATGTTCTTCTGGTATTCTACATTGTATTTTATACCACACAACATGAAGACCAATCAAGCCAGCAGTAATCACCCATAACTGATAATCCATTTTTATGTAATCTTTCTGTTTACGTTTATGCAAAACAGAAAATATCTCTTATATGTATACTAAACCTGATTTATATTATCTTCTTCTAAAACTTACGTATAAAAGATATCTTTTGCAAATAACATATATTTCATAATCACTTACAAAATTTTTTATCGATGTGTAATTAATTACAATATGTTTTAATACTTACAGATTACAATCACGATCTATCGCACTATAATTCTATATACTTGATCGTACTTTACTTTTACATAAATATATTAAGTGTACTTAACTAATCATATACTTAATATTACTTAATACTTAAATTAGCTAATATATTTTGTATGCTCTATCAAAACTTTCCATGAATTTCGTTTCGTAATAATTTGATAATTGTCACTTATCAATTATTAATTATAACACTCTGTAACTGAAAAGTTATGTAGTTAAGATAGTAAACAATAGTGTAACTCTCAAAAGTCACTAGTCAGCAGCCATCAAGTTTTATTTGCATTTACTGCCCTGTCTCGTTGGATAGATTATAGAGTATAGGGGAATTTAATGCGCCATCTCCGATGCAAAAGCGAAGCCAAAGCATCGTTCCACGTCCTCCAATTCTTTCAATTCTTACAAAGAGAACAAAAATTAACTAACTACATAACTATGTATACAGTTAGAAAAAAAACAGGTTAAAGTTTATTTTAGTGAAAATTAAATTATTGGCTTTTTTGTTGCTATTTAATACTTTTCGATGCGTAAAATTTGAAAATACAAGTCTTAGTTGTAGAAATCCAGCGATTCAGAAGTGACGCATATGTAAAGTTAAACATTTTTAATGTCTATAATTAAAATGTTGACGTATAATGTAAATGAACTTTGTTAAAAATTGACATATTAACGTAGCCTGTCACATACGTACACTTGTTATAGCCAGCGACTCCACTCATTGGACGAATCTTGGATAGAAGGCAACATGACGTCAAAGTAAACTGTTAAATACGTTAAAAATGCTCAATTTTATATACGCATAACTTTTGAATCGCTGGATTCCTAAAGTTAAAAATTGCATTTTCAGATTCTACGTATTGAAAACTAGTAAATAGCAATAGTTGTATTCCCATTAAGACGAAGTTCAGCCAGAAAATATTTTAGAAGTGGAAATTTTAGATGGTTTTAGGATAACATAAATCACATATATATATTTCAGTAAAAAGCGGGAAATTGTTGCGATAATATTTAATATTTTTTAATCTTTAGATTGATTAGAAGAAAGTAATAGTGTTATATGAAAGTTTAATGTTTATTTTATATTTTTATTTATTGTTAATGTTATTATATTATCAATATTTTGAATCTAAAAGAAATATGTTCCGTAAGATATAATGTATGTAAATGTAATATAATCATCCGTAATTATGCCTGGTGAAAAATTAATAAATGCGGTACGAAGTACCTTTTCGTTATACGGACTTGTACTTTCAAGGTATATCAATTTTTAATGTATTACATATAATATTATGTAAGTATACTAAATTTTAATTTTATTTCTTAATTTCTACGAATAAAATTTTTTGTTGTCTAGGAAACTTAGCATTTCACTTGCTAAGGAACTTCTAAATGTAGAAGAAAATGAACGTGAAATGTGGTTAATGCAAATAATAGAGCAAATTTTAGCTCAAAATTTAAGTGATACACAGATAACCATTGAAAATTTGAAGCTAGCAATAGAAGAATGTATAAAACCCAATGCGTTAAAGAATACAGAAACAGTACTAAATGTTATAGATGTATTTGATATACCTAGAATCAAATATGAGTTGTCTGAGAACAAATTTGTTTTGGAAACTGTAACAGTAAATTTAGTTGCCGAAGCACAATATAAATCCATATTTTTTAAAGATAGATTTGAGTTGCTTTGGTACAGAACTATGAGACATGAATTATTTACTCCTCCAATGCCTGGTGAAAGAAAAAAGGATTGGATTGAGTTAGTACCAATTGAACATCTGTTGAGTGGAAGTAAAGAAGGAAACGTTTATGTTATGGGTCTTCTCTCTCAATTAGTAGAGGGTCAATATTATTTGGAAGACACAGGAGGTACCATAAAAGTTGATTTACAAAAAGCAATATCCTTTTGAAGCTTCAGATTTATGTAATCATTTATGTAAACATATATATTTATAAATGTTTCAGTATGCTAAATCAATTATCTATTAGTCGCGCTTTCCTTAATATTTGTATACAGATTTCAGGATGGCTTGATCATGGAATGCTCTATAGTAATAGCTAATGGTAATTTCAAGGACGGTATTTTACATGTGAAAAATTTAGGTTTCCCACCAGCAGAATCATCTAGCAATGCACGTGTAGATTTCGGCAATGCTAATACATTTGGTGGTTTGAGTGAGTTTTCTTTGAAACTTTCTGAAAAACTAAAAACTTATGAAGAAAGTAACAAAGATGGAATGATTGTTTTTGTATCCGAAATGTGGTTGGATGATAAAACTGTTTTACGCAAATTTAAAATTATGTTGGAAGGATATTCTGAATATCCACCTATAGCTTTTGTATTATGTGGACATTTTTTAAGTTTTCCTGCAAAACCATCAAGCAGGCAAAAATTGATGGAGGGATTAAAAAATCTTGCTGATATAATAATACAATATCCAGATATAAACCAAACTTCCAAATTTATTTTTGTACCTGCAACAGATGATATTGGATCACCAAAAATTTTGCCAAAATTGCCACTGCCCAAAAATCTTACAGAAGATTTTAGAAAAAATATACCTGGAGCAATATTTGCTACTAATCCATGTAGAATTCAGTATTGTACAAAAGAAATTGTGGTACTAAGGGGAGATATTTTAACGAAAATGTGTAGAAATACTCTTTACTTTCCGTTTCAAGGCAATATCCACGATCATGTAAGCTTTATTATGTTACTGATTGTTTATGTATGTTGTATAAAAATGTGTAACTTCATTTTTGATAAATGTTTCAGTATGCAAAATCAATTATCTCTCAATCTCATTTGACTCCTTTAAGTCTTCCAATGTTACCTATATATTGGAAATACAACCATGCATTACAAATATATCCAACTCCAGATCTCATTGTAACTGCAGACGGATTTGAAGCATATGAAACTACCTATTCTAATTGTCATATAATCAATCCAGGATCATTTTCAAAAAACGACCATTCCTTCAAAGTATACGTTCCAGCGCTAAATTTAGTTGAACATTGTGCTATTCCCAAAGATATGGATGGTGTTTAACAACAAATTATTATTGAAGTTTGAAAATAAATAAAGTATTAATAAGCAAAATATTTTTGTAAATTCAATAATAATAGTAATTTACTGTACCTTCTACCCCTCTATGAACAATTGCATGTCAATTTTATACAGTATATATTTTCACATCACAGCTCTTACAAGTCAAGTTTGGTTATTGAAAATAATTTAATTATAATTAAAAATAATTTAATTTTATTTATTTATATTGAGAATACTGGATAACTTCTTGGTTCATGTTGTTTAGTAATGCAACGAAATAATATTAAAGAATAACTTAGTGACTCTTATGATCAAATATATTTAATATTATCAACATAATACACCTCAGGCAAATTTAACACTCTCCTCACTTCTCTTCAGAGTGCCTAACAAATTTGTATATCAGACTTCCTATCTGGGACACAGGAAATACGCGTTTATTTAATTATTTTTCTTATCGATTTATATAAATAGATACATACAATATTAAACACATGTGTTTCTACCTCTTCGCAATGTACATAACAATATTACAGGTACAGACTGGGCCGCGACATATATCAATTCACTGCGCTGGAAGCATAAGTCAATTACTGGCCGTTTAATTAAACATTATAAGGATCATAACTTTGTAAAACAACGTATAACATATGAGATGCAATAATAAAACGCGATAGTATGATCTGCAAATATTACAATTTCGTATTAATAACGAGATGAACTGCTATCAACAATACCAGCTGTACAGAAGTTAAAGGAAACATATGTAAGTTATGTAAATATAATAATTAAGACACAATTTCTGTTTAGCAAATTTTATGATGTGTGTGTGTGTGTGTGTGCGCGCGCGCGCGCGCGTGCGTGTGTGTGTGTACATTAATTTTTATTATTTGAATCAATTTTTTTTCTCTAGCAGAAACTTCCACTCTTATCCTACGCACACACACACGTTTTCTCATTCTCTCTGTACATTATATAATTTTAGCAATCGTATACGGATTACGAATGCTGCAAAAATCTGCGTTTAGTGCTCCAAATATTTGAAGCTAAGTATCGTATCGATATAACGTACTTTCAATCGTGGCAAGCGAATGTTAAACTTTTATTACATCTGAAACGTTCGATTAAGGTATGAGCATTAGTGTTAGAAAAAACAAGGATTAATAGTTAATATGTATAATTATGAACTCTCAGGACTACGCTCACATACTTATCGAAATATATTACACTGCCGCTATATAAAAAAAAAAGAACACGCTTATATCTATTGCACGTCCTTAAATTTTTATATACTCCGATGTCAGCATCTTCTACACTCTCAACTATATCATAATACAGAATAATACATAATAGTTTATATACCAATGCTTTCTTTGTGTAACTATGTACAGATGCATAAGTTCAACTAGTAGAATTACAATTTCAGTCGACGGACGGTGTAACAGTCCTTCAGACTCCATGTCTCACGAACTCTCTTTCTTCGCATGCAATTCTCCTAAAAAATCAATAATTAAATCAAATGTGTACATATATCATTTCAAATTTGAATAACATATTGATTGCTTGTAAAGTTTTATCTAATTTTGATTGCCTCTTCATTCAAAATTTATCTTTTTTAACTACATATGTATTATTTTGTTTTTAGTATTAATAAATTTTTTAATTATTTTGAACAATAAAAAATCTGTTATTGATTGAAACACGAGCTTTTTAAAACTGACAATGAGTGCTTTGGTTATAATTGATACATACATATACTGTGTACCTACTTTCTCTTTGATATCTACGACAAGCTTGATTCCTTTCTTCCGCGTCGAAATACCATAGAGTGATTGCATATCTAGTTTTGTAAGCTGGCTGAACTTCGTGTGGATTTCTCCTATCAGACCAGAAGAACAATATTCTGTCGAAGAGAGGTTCAATATCTGCCACTTGATCACGCCAGCCTTCTGGGAATATCCTCAAGAGGCCGCCGTTTTCCTGTTGATGCAGAAATAATACAATTTATTATTATATACTATTATTTAAATGAGAAATAATTTGAAATAAAAATTTACAATAAATTTGTAAATTTAAAATGATATATCTTGAAAATTATTTACTTATTAGATTATAGTATGTCTAAACAATTATCTGAAAAATATTTATAAATCCTTATAAGGTGATAGTAAAAACTGCGAATATCGAATTATGTTCTTGGTGCAGCAATTTTTTACATTTCAAATGTTTTTATTACAATTTTTCCCATCAAAATTATGGGCATATGCAAGAGTACCATAATAAATAAACAGAATAAAAAATGTATCAAAACAAACTGTACAAGTTTAATATTAAAAAAAAAAACATAATATTAATATTAAAAGAATTTATAAAATAAGATAGAAAAAAGTTATTAATTTCTCGAAAACAAAGAATCATGCACTCAATATCTTTCGGAGCTGTTTTACTATCAGTCTAAAGCATCAAATACACATACATACAGCTAATTCATTCGAGATTTCGTAGTCTTGCAATTTCCGTGTGAGATGTTTTTTGTTTAATACAATTTAATACAAAAGATGTTCATCCTTTAATACATTATTGATGATAATTTATTACCAATTATACTCATTAAGTATTAATTGTCGCAATATAATATTTCAATGAAAAATAGGAAAAATTAATGATTAAATTTGCAGATGTGAAGATAAAACAATAGCGAAAGTTTAAATAAAATAAACACAAATTCAAAAACATATGTACTTTTACTATTGACATTTATATAAAGATTACTCTTTAAATATGGTAATATTTTGTGTTACTCGGCATCAAATTGTTGTGATATAAATTCTTATTTCTATATTATTTTATTCTTATTTTTATAATTATTTGTGATATAAATTATTTAGAGGTTTACCCTCATCACCGATTTCGATGATTTTTTAATATGTATGTTGTCAGGAGGGAGCAGAGATGATTCCGAACAATTTTTTCCTACATATGTAACTGCTACGCCCTAGTTTCCGAGATATTCGTAAAAAAACTGTCATTCTTAGCACATTGAATCCTGTGCTGATGTACCTGAGACTCATTTTTTAAATCTTATCATAGATCTGGGTTTAGGTAGCGTAAAAGATTTGACTCTCTTCACCTTTGAATCTTTTAATCATTTTGTCCCTGTATTAAATTTATTACTGTTTTACGCAAGCATTGCCGGTCTCCTCACTGCGGCCGGATTGAGAAAAATAACCCAAAACGAAACCTAATATATCGATGATATTTATGTTTAATTAAGTTATAGTAGACATTTCAGATTACAATATGAATTTTCTTAAAAATTAGATACTTCAATAAAGAAAACTTCTGGGTTCGTTAACTTTTTAATTCTTTCATTAAAGCAAAATTTGAACGCATTTAGAGATACAAAAGTTCCAGACTCAAAGCTTGTTCGGAAAGAGATCAATATAAACATGAGGATTTTACACAAATTCATCAAGTTTCTCTTTAATGATGTCCTTGTTCGAAAGAGATGTATGTATTCATTCATGATTAAAGGTAACAGGAACAGGCACACGTTGTGAGATGAGACATTCTACAAACGGTGCTTTTATATTTTTCAAGACAGCATATGTTTGACAGCCCCTATTTTCCGTGTAGGTCAACGTAAACATTGCTCAATACGAGATTCTCGTGCATGTTCGAGACGGATGTGTTACATGGGGCAACTCACGTAGGCCCTAGATGCCCTTCATATTCTATTCAACACTATCGCCTACCCTTCCTCAGAGTGTCCTCATTTTCAAAATTTAAACACGCATGGTGGCACGTGCAGGGTGAAGTAATAAGGAAAGTACACGTGAGAACGAATATTATACGATTCTGGTTATTATATGATCATTATATCATTATAATACAAGAATAGAAATATATACATACATTAATATAAACAAATCGTTATTTTTTGTACAGTTTGTAATTTATTATCTTTTTACAACCACTTCTGATTTGGACTCTCTCATATATCATTCAAATATACTAAATTACAATATCCAGTATATATTGTACATATATTACCATGCGTAATATTATTATTAATATTTATTTCTTGTAAAAAGTTGAAAGTATGTATATATGTCTTATATGTAATACCAAAAATGCAATGAATCGACGATAAAAAAATTGTTAATTATTTTTTATAGTGTTCATTTTGTGTTATCTTATTATACCATCAGAAGGTTAAATGAAGCAGAACATTTACTCGAATATGAGGGGGTTAGATAGTCTATACAGAAAATCACTAAATCTTTTTAACATATGAACATGAATACACATGAATACACATACATTTCTAAAACTTCTATTTTAATGTAAATAAATTATAATAGAAATTTGTATTTTGAATTGACTTTGTAAAATTGTGATTTTCTACCTACTTACTATTTGTAACCAAAAGAAAATAGGTATTTTCGAAAGACTACGTATTTCACAAAATCATTGAAGTAAAGAAAAATCTCATGAAACACCACTCAAAGGGACGATCCTGAAATCTATATCTCACAGGAAAATTAATTTTCAGAAGACGCACATCATTATTGTAATGGCTACTTTGGACTATAAAATTGTTCATGCATTATTTTAGAATTAAAAGAGACAAAAACAGAACAAAAATTTAAAATCTTAATAAGAATCAGTTAGCAATGTAACATAAAATTATATTTCCAAATTACAGATTATAACTTACTGATGAATTATAAAAGAAGATGGAGAAACTTGATAGATTTTTCAATATATCTTATTTATATTTAATTATATTTTTATTAAAAATATATTATGAACATTAAGAAATTAGTACAATCAAGCGCAAATAACTATTTTATTTCTTGAAGCCATAGTATAATGATAAAAATGACTAAATATGTATTTCGGTACTAAATTTTCATTTAAGTGATATAAATTTCTTTGCATATTTATTCGTGGCATGTACATAGATCTTACCTTGATATCCCAATCTCGGTTAAGATAGTATATAGCTGTGATACATCTTCCATCTCGATTGGGGTTATCCACATGTTTCACGTAATGCGAACCGTGACCAGGATAACAAGCCACCATCGCCTAAAAAAAATAATGCATCTCATCATTTTAATCGAAAAAACGAAGCAGTTCTTGCAAACTGGCTTATATGCATTCGCAAACTGACTAATCGTTAGGAATGTAGATCTGAGTGTGTCGTGAAATTTGTAATAACAGCTCGTTGATTTTTTAAACAGAAAGAGATAGGTCATTCTATAATGACAACCGTTTTAACTTAAACATAAATCAAATTCAATCAACTATTAATAAACAGATATTTTTAAATTGAAAACGACAAAATGACGAAGATAAGTGGTCTCAGAAATGTAATAAAACAGATGCCAGATAACGTAATTAATAATCTTATATTATCAGAAGTTAAATAGGCGCGTAACATATTTATGAAAGATCAATATATCTAAAGTATTTGTTTCTACCGCATTCTAAGTGTGTGTATTTTCCCAAAGTTCTTATATCATTGTTGATTTTAAATCATTTTATAAAAAATTAATTTATTAGATTTTTATTACAGATTGTAGATCGTAATAGGTAGTGATGCACCTTGTATAGGTAGTGAAACGCATAGTTGAATTATTTTACGAAATTTTTATTTATTTTTTAAATATAAGAAGGATAACAATTATTAAATTGAATTATCAATTCAAGCGTAATCAATATTAGAAGTCTAGAACTGAAACATCTAATGCAATTTTCTACTCACTTCGTCATTTTGTTTTAGTCATACATATGTATATTCAGAAAATTGTTCAATTAGTAATCGATAAAATTTAAAAATTATATAATTTCGTTTATGTTTTCATATTGTATACCAAGTTATATGTATACATATAACCATCGGAAAATATTTTTATATTATACTTGAAGAATTTTAATCAATCGATTAAATGGACATCAGTGATAACGCTCTGGAAATATCATCGAAGTGAAATTACAATACTATAATATCTCTAATCAGCTTTTATACTTACTTTTCGCGAAAATAGTGTATGTTTCGGTTGGATTTTTTATTAGCGGAAACTTAAAAACCATTTTCCGACAGTATATATCGATTCTTTGACAATTCTTAACAAACTAGGAATAAATTATATTTTACGGAAATTCGATTGCTCGTTAAAAAAATTTTTCATGACTTCTAAAATTATTATAGATTATAATTCTCAATGTATACTGATTATTTTTAGTATTGTTATAATTTGTTATTTAGTAAGAAATATTATTAAGTTAACACACATATCGCCAAATTTTATTATCTAATCAAATATAGTTCAATAAATTAGTGTAAAATTATGAAAATTAATTAATATCAACGATAATTAATTATTATTACATACGGCGAGTTTAAAACATTTAAACGTTGATTGTATCTGCTCCTGTTTTCCAAAAATATAACTACGTATATAACTATGTATATAAAAAAATGTATAGTATGTATACACCTGAATGAATAGTACCTAGAATGCTATATACAGCAAGCTATAGTGAATGAAATCTCAAGCAAGTTTTCAGCTTCTCGTGAGGTGCATCACGTAATGGAAGGCAGCAGTACATTTTCTATTCCAACTCCTTTGTTTTCAATGACAGAGTTACGTGAGGTTACAACGACACGTCATTTTCAACACTTATACGTTATGTTGTCACTTCGTTCTTTATATTAGTAAAAGTTTCTAAATAAGTAGAAATTTCTGGTAAATCCTACAGTGTTTTATTTAAGTCCTTTTTGTGCCAGCTTTGATTTATTTATCAGTTTTCAAATTACTTTTGTATTATATTTTGACTTCGTGAGAAATTCTGGAAACGAGTGTTGATAATATGTATCTAGGGTATATGTATTTACCAAACTCTTAAGATTTCATACTTTATAACGATTTAAGTTTTTTGAATGAACAGAGACTGAAAACACACGAAACTTTAGTACATATCTATAGGATTAGTTTACTAGAAGAATGACACAACTGAGAGAAGTAAATTTTTCAAGAAATCAATTCTACAATTTTTTGAGAGAAGATTGTTAATTACTCAACTATTAGCAAAGAAAAAAATATATTTTTTCTACAATTTTGGTAATCTTTTGGCTTTGAGAGCCTCAAATAAAATATTGTTTGTATGTATTCCGTATTATTAGAAAAAGCAATTTTACTGGATAATTATTACATTTCTTAGTAAATAGTTCATTTTTAGAGTTCATTTTTGCAAACAATTCGATATTCATGATATTCCTGAGATGCGTAAGTTCCCTATACAGTAAATACAGAAATAAATACAGAACATCTCACAACTCTGATGAGAAATTTTTATCACTAAATAAAGAATTCTGAATAAACATTAAATGACTCATCATCGTTACAAAAGTATAATAACATGAAATAATTAACAAGAATTAACAGATTATTTATTTCTCTTATTATCCTTACATTAATTTATACTCACTTCAGTTACAATCAAGGCTAGATATAATGGAATGAGTAATTTGAAAAAAGAAACAAGGGATCTTGTATCCTAGTTCCACTTAGAAAAAAAGCAAAAATCAAAAGAAGTTTTAAAAGTTCGTGTAAATAGTAAACTGTTGAATATGCAATGAAGTCAATGATTTGAATAATTGCTCAACGGAATAGCATAAGACAATAGACCTAGTATCAAGTCAAAATAAAATGCTCATGCGATGTAACTGATAAATCGTATGACTCATAAGTCGAATGCGATATTACCTATTATTCTCTCTATGCAAATTCATATCTAATGAGTATTTAGCTAATATCTTAGCAACACATGTACTCAAAGTACCTATAGTTTGGCGTGTAATCTTTTATAAAAGAAAATATACGCTATTTGCACAGAAAATGATAGTTCTCGAAAATAAAAGTTTAATAATATATATCAGAAAATAAAATTTGTTACAATTAATTAAAGTTACCATGTTAACTTTTAGTATCTCTTTATTAGCTCTTTTGATGAAATTATTACTCATCATATAAAGTATATGTAAATACAAAAATAAACCAATCAAAAGACTTTCATTCCAAGATTTGATGCTTGTCTCCTGTTAACATCATATTTCGATATTGGGATAGTTATTCAAAAAACTATATTTTGGAACTTTCAAAATTTTAAATCTGATATCGTCAAAAACATTTATTCTTCAGATATCCCTTCGCAAAATTTTATTTTTTGTCCCTAAAAAGGGAAGTAATTGAAAATATGAAATTTCACAAGTATATGCTAAATCCCAAGAAGGTGAACCAACAAATCTCAGAATTACGTTACTCAATGTCATATCTCACTAACTACTCCTGTGCTGTAACGTAAGATTTATGTCAATAAGAATTTTAGAAGACCTTCACAAATGACATATTCTTTGATTTTTCGTTCGAACTTTTCGCATCGCTAAGATTCTTTTTATATGTAGTTTTTAGATATATATTGTTAAATATTTCATAAATATATTTTTTCTCGCTGTTTCTCAAACATATAAGGCATAAGCCACAAATCTATTTTCTATCGATAGCAAACGATTCAATACATGCCTCTAATATATTAAAAGCTCACACAATGTCTGTCACTGATTCACATAGATCGTGATTACTCCAAATGAAGTTTCCGAAAAATTGTTATCCAGAATAAGTTTTCATACTTTTCCAATCTTTCAATACGAAACCAATGAATCGAAATATCTTCTATATTGGTATTTCTTTTCCTCCAAAATTTACACTTTATTATTCATTCATTTATTCACTTGAAATTCGTAAAACATAAACATACATAAAAAAAAACAAGTGTATTAATAAATGCGTTGTCTAATCTCAAAAATTCATCATATATTTAACTTCAAAATACATCCATTATAAAACACATAAAACGATCATAAAAGTTATGAATGATAATCACTAGACCGTGGATTTTTATGCATTTATCAGAAATTTAAGGATACAAAAACGCACAGAATGTATATAATGTGAAAAGATATATAAAATATCTAAAGGATAGTGTCCGCTAAAATATTTTGCAAATTGCTTAGATACTTACCATTTCTTTAATTGCGTCCATAAGAGTATGAATCTAAATAAATATCCATAATCTAGTAATCCTATTTATATCTACACAAATGAAACAATCAATGATTTTAGAGTTACAAGAGATGTTTATGGAATATTTTAAAGGTTTCAGTAAACGTAAAGTAAATGTTGGTCTAGCTAAACGTATCAATGAAACGTTAAATAGCAGAGCAGTCAAAGGTTCCTGACAATGAGTGCGCATATGTGCCCGAGAAGGGCTGAGATAGTCAGTTACACAGTTTCTTCAGAGGTAGGGCGTATATACATACAAATACTGATCACAATTTAGCCTTGACCTAAATAGGCCACTAACCTCGATGTCCTCGGCACTACATTCGGCGGCGTGTATATTATCACGTAATCCACGAAATATGTGTCATACGATCGCTTTTTATGTTTACGTTTTGAAATTAGAAACACCAATATATAAGGGCGCGTCATTGTCATCCGCGTACGAAACAAGAAATCCATAGGATGTGTCTTTGTCATTACCAATTCTCAAAATCGAGATATATAGTATGTTTTTCTTACTTAACGTTTAATGTCGCTTCAACTGTAAAATGAGAAAAGTGTGCGAGAATTTGACGAATTAGCATATTATTGTGCTCCATATGAATACATTTTGTTGTTTATATTAGAAGGTTGATTAATTTACTCTCTTTTATGAATTTCAAGATATCATAAACTTTTTCTCAGAAGTAAATATTATTTGCTATTGTTAATTCAATATTGTGGTAAAAACTTGCTTTTGAATTCTATAGTTGCATTTAATCAAATAAATTCGTTAAACAAACGAAGTAAATCTTACTCTGACAATTGGTCACGAATAGTAAACAAAAAAAAAAAAAAAAAGAAAAGAAATAATAAAATAAAACTATTTACTATTACTATTTCATATTATATATAACAATGAGTTTTCTTAAAAACACTTTGACTTCCTCAAGGTCTCTACCGAATTACCGAAAAATGCGCATTCTAATTCAAGTAAATAGATACTCGATACGCGTTCTTTAATAGTGATCCAGAATGGCAAATACCTTTCACCGTGCCAAGTTATAAATGATACAAAAGAAAAAGCTATCCGAAAACAAAGAACAACTTCCAGACACGTATACGGCTCAATTAGAAATATTTTTTCTTCAAAACGACCGCATTTTACCACGTTCAATATTGATATCCATATCGATAATATTCAATAACTATTGTGCACCATCGAATCACCTTGAGAGGCGAACAATTGATACTGAGCTCGTCGCCATGCATATCGTTTTGTTTTAAACGTTAGAGCAGAAAAACATTCGTGTAATCAGTTAACTATTATCTTTCTTAATTTCCGTCGTACCATTCGACGACAGAAATTGCTGGAACATATTAAATACGAAACATTCTTTTCTCATATGAATCATAATCGTATAAATTGACTTAAATTGACAATAACCTGCGATTGTGCGATTTACAAGACGTATACAGTATTAAAGAGCGCGTACACCTTGTTTGATATCTTTTTCCTCTCGTTCCTCCCAGTGACCTCGTTATCTGTAGAGTGATACGATATATTATAGATAGACTGCAACATCAAGACAAAACGTTCGATATCGTAAATTTAACGTGCAGCTCGTCACGTTCCTTAGATAAGTAACACAACCTGCCAAAAGTACGCTATCGCGATAATAACGTAAGAATCGTTGCGATAGATTACGAACAGTAGCGTCAAAAATATGTGAATACGCGATAGAGTCGTCTGATATGAATGCTGCGCACAGTGAAATTTGTTTTATCGTGTTTATTAAACCGAAAGTCAAACGTCTGTGTACGATTTTTGTCCCTTCGTTTGGTACAAGTTTGAAGAGAAACTGAGAGGATGGTACATACCTTTGAATAAAAAAAAAGGAAAATAGAAAGGAGGGCAGAAAATGATACATATTTCCGTGTGGCTGTTTGTGGAAGAATCTGTCAAATTTCAATTAATCCTTCATAATCTGTGCAGCATTCGACATTTTATTCTAAATGGTCTATGATTAGTAAGTTACAGCTTTAAAAAATGCATAATTTGGATAGGTATATTTTCACATTTTTATAACCAACAGTGACTATACATTTTACTATTTTTAAATATAAAAATTGGAAAAGATCGAGCCAAATATAATGTAGAACATAACATAACATTTGACCGTAAAGAGTTGAAAAATCTACTTTTTCCTTGAACTTTTAAATATTTCTTCATATTTTTTATAAATGTTTAATTTTTTACAATGTTCCGTATGGGTAAAACGTAACGTAAACCGATGAATTTTCTTAGGTTTAAGTTGTCTATCCACATGCAATCCTATTGTTAAATTAAAAAACTACCTGTATAGATGAAGTAATAAATAATAATAATATTTATGGGTGAGTTTTTTGACATGTTTTCAAAATTTTTTTATGTTTCGAATGTTGATTTTATGTTGAGATATTTTACTACACCTGCTGTTAGACTTTAGCTCATTAATCTTTCTTCGTTTGCTTTTTATATCCGTTGTTTTCTTAACAAAAGTTTAATTTAATAGAGGAAAAAGTAATAAAATATTGTTTTGCATGTTTGATGGATAATTATATGTGCTACTTGTTTTGTAATTTATGATTGATGATCGTACTTGCGACTGAACGATTTTAACGAAACATATGATTAAACTCGAATTGTTATTAGAATTGCAACCACTCAGCCATTTATGTGCAATACAATATGCAATATCAATTACATTTAAATATTTTTAATAAATTTCGTAATATTTTCTTCGATAAGAACAATTTATATCGAAAAATCCCAATATTTCTCGCTTTGTGTACAAAAGATGACAGAAACATCAAAATAAAAAATATATTTCTGGGTATTCTGCTTAAATATCAAACTTTAAGATAGAACCACATGCAAACAATTAACAAAATTCTGATAATTCTTACCGTGTATACAAATGATGTACAATTTAATACATACACGTATTGAAAATATGCATTATCATATTCTGATTAAATTTCTGAACATACCTAAGTATGTAAAAAAAAAAAAAGAAAAGGCCACAGCACAAATTGCGGAAGAATGAATGACCGATCGATGCTTAAACAAATCTGCAGAAGTGGTATTATGAATGACGTAGTTTATATTTCTCATAAATTACGCATTGGCTATTGAAAATTCTTTTTTTGACATTCAATTAATTTTTAAAACATATTAATATAAATATTTTTAAAACATATTAAAAATTAGAACTGAGAAATATTTTATAAGATTAATACGATTATCAACCATCAACTTCTTAAATATCATGTGCTCGAAAATAAACCGAAGATGAAGGTTATTTTTGAATCACTATTTCTTTACGAATATAAATTCAAAATGCAACGAATATAACATTCCGTTTAAAAAATAAATAAGAGTGTCATACCAAGTACGACGTTTACGTTATTCATAGTTCAACAGTTTATATAATACAACTGTTTTAAGTGGACGGTTAACGTTAACACCTTTGTACAGTATAATTACTCACTGAAATATATTAAATTTCGAATTTCTAATCATACATCATATGCATGTTTTTATCGCAAAAAATAAATTAATTAGCGAAAAATATACTGAAAATTTTATTAAAACTACTTTGTGAAAGATATTTTTTAACAACCTTAAATTTCACTGCCGTTTTTAGATATCATGAATATTAAATAAGGCTTTGGACTAGAAGCGACAATTCACTGAAAGAAGCAAAGCCACGTTCTATCCTCTTTTAAATTCGCATTACTTTCAATATGCAGCAACTATACCACAATCAGATTTTTAGCATTTGTACATCCAAAAATTATTTCAAACCTCATTTCATTGAAACGAATACTCGTTGTAATGTGACACCCAAATCTTCACAACTATAATTGCAATGCAACTAATTAGCAACAATCGAGGCAACAAACCGAAAAGGAATTGGAAAACATCCGTATATTATTCATTTAAACGAAACAGGTATTACGTTTCAGGGGAAAACCCGCTTTGCTAATGTTATTGCACATGTTTCATAGAACCGAAAGGAAAACATACGACGTTTGTTACACTTTGAATACGGAAAATATTTCTGCAGTATGAGTATAAGCCACCGATTAAAACCATACAATTTTTGTATATTAGACGATATTCATAACACATTCTGCTTGTAAGTAGATACATAATTACATAGACAACTAAAAATTCTTTATCAAAAGTAACTTTGTAGGCGATACAATGCTTGTCGCACACGAAGCAACTTAGTAGCGTGAACGTGAACGCGGATTGTAAATTTTTTGATGTTAGGTTGGCGTAATTGAATTACTGTTGACTATTCGACAGTTGTTGGATCATCCTTCAGGAAAACATATATGGTATTAACATTTAACATTTAAGTTTTAAGTAACGCCTCTCCCTACGCTATAATACCATTTATGTATGGTTGCTGTAGAAAGATTCTTCGTAGGAAAGATTTGGTATATATCGCACATTGAACAAGAAAATATTGTTATCTATGCTCAATTTACTTCATATTTCTCTCTTTCTTCTTCTTCTCTCTCTCTCTCTCTCTCTTTCTCTCTCTTTGTATTTGTATATGTGCGTGTCATAAATTATAAAAATTTTCAACATACTAGATTTTACCAGATTATAATATTTCCTGTTGCTACATTGCCATAAAGTTTTCATTTATTACCTTTCCTGGTAATTGAAATTCTCTTTCGACGAAACATGTAAAATTTTGTTATATTTTTGTATATGTCTAGTGCAAGTTTGGAATAGATACTGATGAAAATGAAAATATGACAAAGTCAGAAACGTAAATGTTAAAAATTTCAAAATAATAAACGATAATGACCAAAAATAAGGAATTTCATAATAACCTGGTAATAAAAAGTGACTTTTATTTTGTATTAATCTAGAAAATATAAGATATGAAAAAATGTTAATATAAAAAAAGGAACAAAATTTAATTTAGAGAGTAGATTTAAAGAACCATATTGATCATTAAAATTATTAATTAATATTGCTAATAATCTATGGCTGAAACTTGTTGTTGAATAAATATACATTTAAGACCATCGATTTTGTGAAACATCGATCTTGAAAAAATCGTCTAAAAGATCCTATGATCGTGTACTACGAAAATCAAATTGAGAAATTTTAAGTCGCTTATTGTACGTTTGCGTATATTTGTATGTTTTATACTTTTTAAATATACTTATATATAAAATATAATATATTTTATAGTAACGGGAAAATCTCTACTTATCGCGAAACAGGTAGTTAAATTTTGAAATGTAATGTAAGTAAAGAATTGTAACGCGGCTATTATAATTATAAAAAAAGGGAAGATATGTCATACCGATCAGAAACTCAACAAACACCGGTAAATACCCTCGTGGAAACGACACGACGCTAGGGAGACGAATGAAGTCGTTTTCAGACATGATTGGCACACTCTCAACCGTCTAACTATATGTGCAAATGCATACATGGTTTGTATGTATGTACGTTTGTACCTCGTTGATTTTTTCACCTTCACGAAGGTTAAAGAGCGAGATGCAACTAGCGGGTTGTAAGGATTTAAATCGAAAGTGAACGACCTAACGCGAATATATTGGTCACTATCGATGAAAGAACTATGTATTAAAAAATACATAATTTAAATATTACCTTAAAAAAAAAAACAGGATAATTTGTCATATTTCTTTATATTTAATAGTACTTAGTATTTCAGTTTCATATAATGAATTTCACGATTATGCAAGATTATTCTTTCTAGCTTATGAAATTATTTAGTCATAGAATTAATTACTTGTCAAGTCACTTTGTGTATAATAATCAATTATTCGAAAAATAAAGCATAAAATATAGGATTTTAACTTCTATTAAATATACTTATTTGCCAAAAAAATAAGCAATGAATATAGATATCTAACATACTGCACGCTGTTTTAAAAATTATTATTTTTATTTTTTATGTTTATTGGCAATTACTAATTAGTTTGTAATTATAAATTGTAATTATTTTCATAAATGTTCTTCGCACATTGTAAAACCGGAAATTCGCCCAAGCCTGATAGGGAAGAGCTAAATAAATGTTCTTTGCATTAGGATGAATTCGCATTAAATAATGCAATGTTTGAAAATATTGTCACTAACTCAGCACTATTTTTGAATATTTGTAAATAAAATCGTATTGATCCGAAATATCGTTACGCAATGTCGCGTAATTTTAACAATACACAATTATCTAACGACGAAATTCCCCTTAAGATGAAATACCTAGCTTTCTCATTATGCTGATACGATACTGATAGCACCTTTCTAGTCTAGATAGATAGCAATCTTCTATTGAAAACCTAGAATACATAAAAGATGTAATTTTACGTTGAATCAATAAATTCCAATATTATATCATCATTTATCGTCAATAAGTTAAGATTCAACTTCAACATGAGAAAGTGAATATGTTTTAAAAACACATTTAACCATTGTCGCAATTATTTTTCTCTTTGTATTTCACTTGACGTGCAAAGGAAAAATTATAATAGTTAGGCGGTAATTCTCATGTTTATACAATACTTACGAAATTTTCAATTCCAAATTCTTCCAGTACTATCAGAAAATGCAAAAAAAGTTAAAGAAGAACAGTATCCAGAAACGAAGTTCAACTTAGTTAAATGGGAGATTTGGTGCGAGACAGCAAAAGAATTCGAATTGTATCGAATATTTTCTTGCGAACTATAAATGGAAACAGCAACAGAACAGAGCAATATGTTTGATTTAAAAATATGTATTCGCTTGTTTCTTCGATTTCTAAAGAGACAAAGCTTTGTTTAGTCTAAAAGAGGAATCAATTACGATAGTAAGATTAAAAACTTTTTTTCAAACTTTTACAATTAGTTGCAACAATTTTAGGATCACGTTCACTTTTCCTCTTCACTTTTCTTCTTTGTCGTTCCTGTTTTATGTATTTTAATACAAATGTATATTTGCATTGCATCACAAAAATATTTAATATCAAAAATACATTGAGTTCCATAATCCGTACGTTCAAACAATCTTAGGAAATATTATTATATATAGTAATAAATAATAGTGATAAAACAATTTAAAACAGTGATACTCATAACATTATGTAGAATATCTGCACATTACGGAAAATCAATGAAGAGAAATGAGATCCGCTGTCATATATTGAAAAAACAATGGCAAATATCGTCGATATTCGTGGTAATATTTAAGAAGTTATTTAAGATTATATAAAAAATTATTCAGCTCGATAAATTTATTTCAAAACGCGTTACAACATTAATTTATTAAATCACAATTTTATAGAAGAAAAAGTGAATCGAAATAACCTTAAAATCTTTATATCCAACACCACCAATCACACAAAAATTCAATTCTGTCATTCTGTTTCCTATATGGAATCAAACAAACTTCAGATGAACAATTTTGTACTCAGTGTCTGGAAAATAATCAAATGTACACGAACATATGAACGTGGTTAGTATATATTATAGTATAAAGTATACGTGTAGTATATATTATACGCATAAAGTATTTACTTGAGAAAACTACACTTCTAAGTCGCAACTGATTATTGATACTATTACTTAGGTCGATCTACATAACATCTCATATCGTTCCACTCATTCGCCCGCGGTTTAGATTCTGTTTACGGCCTTATGGGTAATAACAGGATGCGTAATCGAGAAAAACGCATACACACTGCCTACTTTCTGGCATAAGAGACGAAAGAGAGAGTCAGTGAAAGACAGGGAGAAAGAGATAACTGCATAATTGTATGAACGAGTCAGCCGTACGGCGTACGTGACCGACTGCACTTCGTGGTTTGCTACTCTCGTTTCGGTTCTCTGTTTAGCCTACGAGCTACCCGAAAGATCACTGCAATTTCGGGATCCTGACCTTCTCTGTCTACCGTCGCTTCCTCCCTCTCTTTTTTAGTTACTTACGAAATTAAACCGATGCTTCAAGGGACGTAAAAGATTTGCTTTTTCACTGATATGATACATAGAATGAACGCGCGTCCCCTCGTTACCGATATCGTTCATCAAACTTTTATAGCAAATCAGAAAACGTGGCATGGCTTGCATCTCAGTGATTAATTCGATTGTTACGACTATCGTGCAAAACAACAGATCATTTCTTCTGGCCAGTGTTACTAATATTTCCGCATTTGCATTGTTTTCACGATATTCAAGAAACTACTTTTTTATTGTTTTGTATAATTCTCGTTTTCCGTAATGATATACATACGTAGATTGGAACTTAGTCTGATAGTTGCTTAGAATTAATAACATTTTCAATCTACTGTTATCTAACAATTTAAATATGTAAATATTGTAACAAATTTAATTTCTTAAATGCTATTTTTTACACATATGCGTAATATTGTACAATTTTTATGATAATAAATAACTGTTTAACAAAAACCATAAATTATAACAATTATGTAGAAGATTAAAATATTGGAATAAAACACAAGCAGTTTGTATAGACATATTAAACTACCAAAATATTCAATTGTTGAAAATATATGTATGTGATTGTGTATTGTATTCAGAAAAAAGAAAACAGTTTTATTGCCAAAGTTTATTTCAAATTATAATAGCTATTCAATTATGCGTTCGATGAATTAATATTTTACGCATAATCAAACATTAAACAAATTTATCATATTAAATGAATAAAAGAAAAATTTTCCTTACAATAACATTTCCAATGCTTCTGAAATTGATTTGGAAATAAAAAGGAATACTCTATCAAAACTGTAGAAATGTAGTGAACTTAAATGTATATAGATTTACAACAATGTATTTGTATATCTATAAGATTATTAATAGGCATTAGCATATCAATTAATGGAGTATTAATACATATCTTATTAATTATTAATACATATTTTGAAATGCTTACTTATGATTCAAATAGTATAAACATAAACTTTGACAAAGTAAGGATATTCAACACAAGACATAAATTAAAGATCGAAATAAATATAAGGCTAATGCATACTTTTGTCATATGTAATAATAACAAAACTATATGATATATAAAACTTTTATGCTTACCTTTGTTCTTCCATTAATCGTGTAGTTTCCCATTTTCCCATTGTTGCACATTTTATTTGCTCTCATAATGACAGCATCAACTTGAGATATGAGCATTCCAATGTTTTGACATTGTTTTTCTTTTCCATCAAGCCACGTTATTTGATCACCACGAATTGTCTTTAAGTCATTTGCACCTGCTTTATTAGAAACCAATTGTCCATCCTTAAATAACCCAGCACTGTACATATTTAAAACTTCGTTTAACACTGCAAGACCTTTTTCGGTTCCTAGAAAATTGTCTACCACACACATACCATATTCATCCATGTCTCTAATCACATTTCTGCTTATATCATCTATTAATTCTTCAAGATTATTTTTATTTTTATGGAGGAAAGGTGGTAAAAGTTCTTCTTCACGAGTTAAACGAACCTCTGGAAAGTTCTTCATACCGTTATGATGTTGTGTAGGCATATCTAATTCATGGTCCTGTAGGTTATCTAGGATTCTTGAACCTTCTAAAGCAGGATTCAACAATTCTGTTCTGGCACCTAAGATCGTGTCTTCAGAACTTCCTTCATATGTTATGGGAGAAGTCCATCCATCCACTCTGTTAGTACAAGTACCTTTTGTCTTAGTGTTATTAGATTTCCTCTTGGAATTTCGACTATCCTTATGATTTGATTGTCCTTTTACCTTTTCTATTTTGTTGGTTCCTGTAAACAACAAATCATGCAACAATTATTAATTAAAATAAATGAAACAAAGAAGTTGTATTTATTTTACAAAAAATCATATATATTTTATAGCATATAATACAGTATTAGCTAGTAAAAGATTACACAACTCCATAATTCTAACGTGAAATAGTTTTATAAAAAGGCACGTGGGAACAAGATCAAGTTTCACGTACCGCCAAGATGTTTCCCGTTATTATGCACTTCTGGAGTAGCGTTCGTACCTCGCGTTCTTTCTAACACCGAGACGTTTAGGTTAGAAACCACTGGTGTAGTTAAATTCTGGCAGTTTCTTAAAGAGGATTCTTTTTTAGTGGATTTCAAAGTGGAATTTTGACTAGTAGACGAAACGGTATTTGATACGATCGATTCCACAGAATGAGTCGCACAAAATTCTTTGTGACGTTTCCAATCCCGCCTCTGGTGTTCCTTGGTGCAATAAAATACGGCCTTGCACCGTGAACACCTTAGCAGCTTGTCAGTTCTGTTACAGATAACACAGCCTACCGTTGTACCAATTTGAACATCACCGCCGGGTGTCTGCGCACGACTGACTATCGGTCCGGACATGTTTCGTCGTTTATTTAGCGGCCACGAGTGCCGACGACATTTCTCCAACGAGGGAAGTCACACACGCACTCAATCTGCGTATAGTACTAGTGCGCTATCGAGACTCAGCAGTGCTTATACCACTTATAGTACGTACGAATCGTCGTTGGTTTACATACTACATATATGTATGTTATCGGATCCGCAAAAGAGCTATTGGTGAAACGACGATCGAAACACGGATGCTTTCAATATTCTTTAGTTCTTGCGTTCTTACTACGTGTGTAGGTGGTCTTATATACATATTTATATTCTGCATTGAGTTTCTTCTTTGAAAATTCATTTAAAAGTTAGATATACGAATATATATCTACTATTTTGACTGTTCATTGTTCTTAAGAGGGCGCTACTTTATGCTCATGTTTTTGCGATCAAGAATATAAATTCATTACATTTTGCAATTTACGGAAACGATCTTTGACTTTAATTATGCATCTAGTTTTAAGCCGTTCTTATATCATGTTATGAGTAATACATATGTAAATATTTTAAAGAACAAAAATTTGTTATTCAATACAAAAAGGGATTTATATTAAATGTAAATGAGTAATAAATACGTTGTCGTTTATGTAATTTTAGCTAAGCTCGAATTAGGAAGAAATAAATACATAAAAATTTGATACATAAATGTACATAGTGGGATTATTGTAATATATAAACTCAATATATAATACATATACACAAAATGTAAGAAAATGTTTTACAAATAACAAATCTCTATAAATACTTATTTATTATAAAAAAATCATGTCGTGACTGAGTAGTGTTTCTTATATTTTGATTTTTAAAATACATAGTATTAAATGCATGAGATTTTATTTCTTTTACAAAAAAGCAGTTGTTTCCATAGTTACGATATTCTTCTTGTATCATAACATTATATACTATACACACATTACGTGTAACATAGTGAGGTTATTAAAACTTTATTGTTTAGAGAAAATTCAATGTTTTGTGAATAGAAAAATTATCCTAAAAAGATGACTACTTTTATACCAAATGTGCATATTAAAGATGGAGAATACACAAAAGCTATTTATTCAATGGTACAATTCACCCACATGTCAGAAATTCTATTACTTCTTTAGTCAATATTTAAAGTTTAGAGAACAAAAATTTGTTCCTTTAATTACAAGTATACAATTAATGTTTAAATAGCATGTATCTATTAAAGTCAAATGAAAAATTTTAAAAGCGATTTTTTTAAATATCGAAGAAGTACAGTACAGAAATTAATTTTTCAGATTAAAGAACAACGATATTCAGAAACAATAAAAGTTTTGATTATTCTTCTAGATTTTTACCCCATTGTATGTATGACTATGTTGAAATATCAATTTCTTTATCAATATCAATGTTCTGTGCTAATAACTTATTTTACAGTCTAGGCCTTGTTTGTCTCTCCTTGCTCACTGTTATTTTTATACACAAGATTTCATAGCTTCTGCACAATGTTATGAAAAATTAATTCAATTATGTCCTAATGAAAGTATATATAAGTTGTATCATGCTCAATCTTTACACCAAGCATGTATGTATCAAGAGGCGTGGACAATATGTACCAATATCATTAATCAAAGCAATTTGGAATTTAAAGTAAAGAAACTACAGGCAGCAATAAAATATGGGCAAGAAGATGTTGTTGCTGCAAAAAATCTTGTAGATCAATGTCCAATGGATGATCTTGATACAGAAATTAATTTAGGATGTATTCTATATAAGGTACAAAAAGTACCAAAGGAAAGGAAATAAAATTTCTGTTTAATAATAATGTATACTACTTTCTTGTTTAGGAGGAACAGTATGAACAAGCTCTAAAAAAATTTGTAAATGCATTGCAAATTGTAGGTTTCAAGCCTCATTTATCGTACAATGTGGCACTTTGTTATTTTAAATTAAAAGAATATGCTGCATCATTAAAACATATCGGTAACATTTATATTGTTATAAATTATTAGGTTCATAAGTAAATATTTAAAATATAATATTTTATGTTAATACATATTATGCACGTGATAGCTGATATTATAGAACAAGGAATAAGGGAACATCCAGAATTAGGAGTGGGTATGACAACAGAAGGTATAGAAGTACGCAGTGTTGGAAATACATTAACACTTCATGAAACAGCTTTAACAGAAGCATTTAACTTGAAAGCAGCCATAGAATATCAATTACAAAATTGTAATCATTTCATAGTTTAATTTAATTTTTTAAGTTTAAGTTTCTATAGTATATTTAATATTTCATGCTCTTTATTTACTGCTTTTAGATGAATCAGCAAAGGAAGCATTAACAGATATGCCTCCTAGATCTGAGGAAGAACTTGATGCTGTCACTTTGCATAATCAGGCTATAATAAATATGGATACAAAGCCAAGCGAAGGATTTGAGAAACTTCAGTTTTTACTACAACAAAATCCATTTCCACCTGAAACTTTTGCAAACTTATTATTGTTATATTGCAAATACCAATATTATGATCTAGCAGCAGATGTTCTTGCTGAAAATGTACACTTGACCTATAAATATTTAACATCAGTAAGTATGATTTTTATTATTATATTGTTAGATACACTGTAAAATAGATGTTTCAAGAGAAATATTTTAATAATTCAAAAATATACAAAATCAGCATGAAAATTAAATTTACATTCTAGTTTTTATGCTTTCATTCATTAGCATATTTAGTTTTTGAATGTTTACACTTTTTAGTATGTTTTCTTGAACTTTCTGAATGTTTTCGTTTATGAGCTTTCACATCATGACTAGAAAAACTATCGTTAGAATTTTTATCACTACAAGAACTCTCATGTTTCTTCTTTTTCTTCTTTTGGTCTTTAGAATATTTCTTCTCTTTCTTTTTAATTACATCTTTTTCATCAGAATCACTATCAAGTGCATCTTGTTTGATCTTTTTTGCTTTCTTTTTCTTTTTTAATTTCTTTTGTTTATGTCTTGTGTCTTTTTTATTTATATCACTTTGTATTTGTATAACGTCTTGTTTTTCTTCAATTTCTGGGATCAATTCATACCTTTTTCCATCAGGACTCATAAAACAGTCTTTAGATAAATGACCAACAGTTCCACATTTCATACATGTAGTGTTAAGGATTGCTTCTAAGTGTATAATTCTACGATCATGTTTTTCTATAGGCTTTTTTTTTTGCACATCTCTTTGTAGCTGTATTCCATTTGGATCTAAATCTGTACCATTTCCTTGATTTACATACTTCATAGACAGTCCTATTTTGCCATCATCTCCAATATAAATAACTTTACACCATATACGTTCTCCTTTTTGCAAAACTTCTCCAACATTATCGATATGAGCAGAGCTTACCTAATGAAATTATGGAAACATATAAAATTACAAAAATACAAACTAATTGTATTGTAGAATATAAATAAGTTAATTGATTGCGAATATATTTTCCTAATACCTGTGATTTGTGTATCAGTCCCTGGAAGGAACAACCTGGAATTCTGATGAAAGCTCCATAATTTTGTACAGATGCAACTTCTCCAATAAATATTTGATTTAACTTGCACGTAGTCATTTCTGTAAACGTATTTAGGCAAGAAGCAACAGCAACAAATAAATATCAGTCAAACTTGATGTAAAGGTTAGGTTTACTCATATTCATAATGCTAAATGCAGGACTGTAGCAAGAAAATGAATTTGAGAATGCAGAGAATGATAAATGAAAATGTTATTAGTATATTCTTGTATTCAATACAAATTTATGAAAATTTTTATTATAATTATAATAATATTTGTTTCTCAGTATTTATATGATTTTCTGGATGCATTAATCACACAACAAACTTCACCAGAAGAAGCATATCGCAAATTTGACGATCTCGGTAATAAACATATGGAAATATTGCGGAAAGCAACAAAAAGAGTTCAGGAAGCACGATTAAATCATGACGATAGCGCTGTTAAAAAAGCTGTTAATGATTACGAGGAAGCTTTGGAAAGATATATTCCAGTTTTAATGGCACAGGCTAAAATTTACTGGGAACTTGGAAATTACACGCAAGTTGAAAAAATTTTTAGGAAAAGCGTCGAATTTTGCAATGAACATGATATATGGAAATTAAATGTAGCTCACACTCTTTTTATGCAAGAAAATAAGTTTAAAGAAGCAACGGGGTTTTATGAGCCAATTGTTAGAAAAAAATATGATAATGTTAGTTGTTTCAAAATTAGCTTTCTATAGTGCGATCTATACATATATGTATGTTAATATGGAAATTATTAAGTATTATAAAACTTTTAGATTTTAGATGTGAGTGCTATAGTACTCGCTAATTTATGTGTAAGTTATATCATGACATCCCAAAATGCGGAAGCTGAAGGATTAATGAAAAAGATAGAAAAAGAAGAGCAAGTTGTTTCACGAGAAGATCAAGATAAAAAATTATTTCATTTATGTATTGTGAATTTGGTAATCGGAACTTTATATTGTTCAAAAGGAAATTACGAATTTGGTATATCTAGGGTAATGAAAAGTTTGGAACCTTACAATAAAAAGTTAGGAACAGATACTTGGTTTTACGCGAAGAGGTGTTTTCTGTCCCTTTTAGAACAGTTGGCCAAACAATTAGTAGTTTTAAAAGACACTACACTCCAGGAGTGTATACAATTTTTAGAACACTGTGAAGGTATGTATTTTCCATTTTTATATATTTGACAATATTTTCGTACAATTGTTAAAATATTATTACTTTTTTTCTAGTTTACGGAAGGGATGTGGTAACAGTAGTAGAAGAGCCTTTTGATATGCAAGATATGTTTTCTATTACTCCAAATGGAAAGCAAACGGTTGTTTATGAAGCGCGATATTTGAAAGTCCTATTTTTAAAATTGCAGATGTCTTAAATATATGTATTTATTTATTTATTTATATATTCATATTTATATATGTATAATATGTACAAAACTTATAAAATATTATTGAAATATTATATCGAAATGTATATAGAAATATATTAATTACAAATTATGACATCTAAATGTGTATTACTCATTATTTAAAAAAAAATTTTGATTTTTATATATTCACTTTTAATTTATGAAAGTGAAATCTTGAAAATACATTCAGAGTTTAAAGATGATTTTTCGTGTTTTCATTTTCAAGTTACATACTTGATGATTTACTGCGTACGTCAGTCTAGTGAAAATGGTGGTCGACATGGAGTTGCAGGAAGCTAAGGATTACGTTTTTCAGCTTATGAAAGACAAAGATAAAATTGAATCGGATTTGAAGGCTTTAAAAGAAATCTTAGATATTGTATGTACATATATTGATATATTTTAAATTTGCACAGAATATGTGTTTAATGACGTTATTGAAAATATACATAATATAGTTTATAATAGAATGATCTGTTAAATTTTCGAGGAAATGACCAAATGTTTATACATACGTATGAATTGTAGAATGATGTTGGCATGGATGATCCTCTGGTGGATTGCGAGGGATATCCACGAAATGACATTGATGTTTACCAAGTGAGATATGTGAGACATGAGATAATATGTGCGTTTAATTACTACGTAATTTTCTTGCATGAGATTCTACTAACTTGGACTTATTAGTACATTATTAAATGATTAGGTCTCAGAAATGATCATAAAACATTGATGAAGAAAATAGAAGAAGGATTGCATGAACTGCATGCCCTAGCAGGAGATCGAGCAGAAAATTCTCTTGCAACTACAACTATTGTTCAAGATAATGCACAATTGGATCCTTTCTTGAAAGTGAATTTAGTATCCTCAGGTTCTCCAGCAGAAATAGCGGTAAAAATTTTATTTTAAATTTCCATAATGTTTTTAAATTCATAGAACTGTGATTTACAAATGTTAAATTATATAGGGAATCAAAGTTGATGATCTCATCTTAAAATTTGGTTCCATCGATTGTCAGAATTTTAAATCGTTAAAAGATATTGGAACTTTGGTACAAAATAGCAGATATAACACAATAAATATAAAAATCAAACGTGGATCTAATATTGTAACCCGGACTTTAATTCCACGTCCTTGGATTGGTAATGGTCTTTTGGGTTGCAATGTAATACCTATAGAGTCAGTTGAAAGATAAAGCTTTGTGAGAGAAATTTTTATTTATATGTTTGCTTTGTGTGTATATTAATCAATAAAAGAATATTTATAAATTATTGCATTTATAATTATTGCATTCATAGTGTATTTTTCCTATGCAATGACTTTGGAGTTGGCATTAAGTAAATGTTATAATCCTAAGATGTTGGATAATTAGAGACCTTGAAATTCAGTACATATAATCTATCAATATGAATTTTCACTTTAGTATTTAAAGTGAGTTGCTATAAAGTCAAGCAGATTCGAAAAAGCATCAGTAAATTCTGAAAATCAGTAGCATGATGCATTTCTCATTGATTGTCAGTTATAATTTGTATTATTACTGTATATTAACTTATTTATTAATATTTCTTCTGTGTATGCAATGTTCAGCCTAATTTTTTCTTGATATCAAGTATTAAATCAAACTAATACTTCCGACTATTCTGATCAATGTCTATGCTTGCTTGTTTACACTTTATACCCATGTTATAATTCTGAAACATCGCTTGAAGTGTAGAGGGGAGACAAAAGTGTAGATATTTTTGCTAATGTAGTGAATATAACTCCACGTGAACAAGAACAGATAGTAATACTCTTCGATGATGTTCAACGTAGTGGTACAAACATAAAAACACAAGATAATTTATTTTATTTTTTTAAATGAAACAAAAGCTATAAACAAAGAACAATTGCTAGTAAACAGACCACAGTTTTATAATTATATAGGTATTAACCATTACTTCTTAAAACCTACTACAATATTGAAATACATATCTTATGAGCAATAATATGAAAGTTATTCATATGATTATGATATGTTGATTCATATGATGCTAATAAGATATATATTTCAATATTACAGAGAAACAGATACAAAGATACAAGTCTTCAAAACAAATAATAAGATATTGTTTGGTTTTCAACTGGATTTTATGATTTGGGAATATATATGTATTAATGAATCAAAGCGATTTTAGGTATTAGTATTTATATACGTTATATTGTTAATAATAGAAAATAATTTTGTTTGCAGAAAATTGTATTAGTGTTAATATTAGAAGATTTGATTAAACATGAAGTAATTTATAGGTAAAGTCGAAATACTTCTATTTCCAATCTCTGAGTTCATAAGATAGTGCTGAATTTTTATTTGGTTTAATGTTCCATATTTCACTTTTGAATTTTATATTAAGATGTAGTTAAAATATGTATAGCTATTTACGAATCACTGTATGAAATTTTAGACTATTTTATGCTTTACTAACTTTTCATAAATGTCTTTGAATTTACACTCTTTTCAGCATTATCGCAGACGAGATACAAAATAGACGTGACATGCAATCGATGCAATGCTTTTTCATGACCCACGACTTGTTTTGAGAGTTACCTGGCTCCCTTACCATTTTTATGTCACATGCGATATTGTCCATTTAATATAGTATTAAACAATTCCTATATTCATCGTAGCAAATCGCAGAGGGGTTAAGAAAGGAATCGAGGTCGGTACTTCAGAAACACGAAGTGCCTTGTTGTATGTAAGTATGTAAATACATACTTATATAATACATGTATACATAGGTTGTAGACACGTGAAGTCCATCGTGATGGCACAGCGGTAAGGGAGGTAAGTATGTACTTACATACGGTAATACAATATATTACTCATCGTTACGCGTTACTGCCTTGTTTTGTTTGTATATGCGATACTTTTGGCCAGTAAACATGTTTAACTTTACGATTGTATTAAATTTGTCAAAAACAACCAATTAGATTCGCATTCCTTTCAGAGGATTTCTATCTCCATCTATATATGTATTATCAGAGAGGAAATCCTCTCTGGTATTATATACATATTATGTAATGTCAGATCTATCGGTGTAAAATCAATTTTTAATTGCAATGATAAATTTCCTTGTTTCGTTTTATTTGTACTCTTTAAATATGGAAAAAGGATAAACGGATATTAAATTAAAACAATATGAGAAAGAAATGAGCAATGAACGAATATGTTAGATGAGAGATACAAAAGAAGCGTGTACAATAATCTGTTTGTAATTAGCAGGTATTGATAACGCTTTCGATGACGTGCCCGGTATAAGTCGCTTGTAGTGCTAACAAATATCCTAAACTAACCCTAACCTTTTTTTTTTATACGTGGAAAAATCCTCATGGACATTCCGCTGCATTCTGGGGAAGACACTAAAACTCCACGATAGCCTACCTACGCATTTGACAGGAGTGCTCCGGGACCTCTTGCGAATTACTGCTGGTGCACTCTCCGCAACTTCTGTAAACTACCTAACTGATTAACTGTGGCGTTAGAGAAGGCCATTGCCCCTAGCGCCTGCTAATTGTCGTCCTAGTTACCATACATAGATGCGTTACTCTACAAGGATGAGAGCTTTTCTCTCTCTCTTCCTTTCTGCCCGCTCCTTTACCAGTATAACTTGCTTGCAATAGAAGCGAACTGCCTCGTACTCCTGTTATCTCCTTTGCCTGCACGATCGCCGATGGGGCGAATCTCTCGCCTATTACGAAACGCAAGGTGTAGCGGTGCAGCTCCCACGTCGGACAAAATTCCAACATGTGCTGCGCCGTGTCCCTGCCCTCTCCACAGTGGTGACAGATTTCCATCGCCTTACGCCCGATCTTCATCAGGTATTCGCCGAACGCGCCGTGTCCCGTGAGCATCTGAGTCATCCTGTAAGTCAACGGGAGGCCACCGTGGTTCCTCCAAGCTTCCCAGCTAGGGAGGACCGCCTCCACACTTCGATGTTCGCTTTCCTTGCTGATCAGCTAAAACCGCCATCGGTCCCAAGACTCTTCCTCGGCGGTCCCCCGAACGTCTCGGGCCGCCTGTTCGACCACGTCAGCCTCTGGGTCCGGCGCTCTCAGACGGCTATATTTCCACTTAAGTGCCAACGCCTGGAGCTCCCAGGGAGGAGACGTGGCCAGGACAGTCGCCGACTCGTGGAACACTGTTCGGTATCCCCTGACGATTCTGATTGCGGTCTTGTTGCACTCTGTGCAGCTGCCTTAAGAGCAGAATGTTGCGGCGACTCGCCATCAGATCGTCCGCCCATATCGGGGTTCCGTACAATGCTCAGGACCGAACGACACATTCGTATAATCGGCGCACCGCGACTCTCGCCCCGCCGATTTTAGCAGACCGCACAAAGCGTTGACCGCCGCCGACACCTTCGGGACTAGGGAGTCAAAGTGCGGCCCGAACGTCCACTGGCTGTTGATATTGAGACCCAGATACTTCATCTGCGATACCACCTCGACAGCTTCCAATAGATTCCAACAGCAATCCAACCATCGATTGAACTAAATTTCTCTTACAAATATTATATTAAAATACATATTTAACTTAATTAACTCACATAGAAAAACTGTCTAAAAATAAAAATAGGTTCTATATTACAATTTGTCTTCTTTATACGTAGTTACGTACATATTCTATCAATTTATTTCATTATAACTAACGAAATAATTTTATCGAATTACATCATCTAAAAATTTTTATATGTATCTTCTATGTTTATTCTCTGTTCGATTGAATATAAAATTTTTTCGCTCGAGATGTACTTTTTTAAAAGATCCTTCAAATCACTTGGATTGTCCAGATTATCCGCGTTCATCGTATATCTCTTTATTTTATTAATCGCTCTCATAATACAGTTCTCAAATTCTACACTCTTTTTCTTCAACTTTTGATAAGCGCAGTGTAATTCGCTTGTTCTGTGTTTGAGACCGGAATTAATCTTCCTTAAAGCACATAGCTCATTTTTCAATGCAGCTTTCTCAGATTCTAATCGATCCAATTTCGAATTCGCTGTATCCAGCCGAATCCGTAAAGACTCTTTTTCGTTCCTCAGTATCGTCAATTCCGTTTTCAATGCTTGAATTTCTTCAGTCGTGATTCGCTGCCTTTCCTTCCTTTTCTCGTCTTTCGTGAAATTAACAACCAAGCTGCATCTTAGAGAATTTATCTCCATTTTTAGGGCAATGTTCTGCACTTTTAGTTTGTTCGCAATTTCCATTAATTTCTCGATTTGCATTCCGGCTTGTTCCGTTGTCGACCTGTTGTAAGGGCATATATTTGATTGACCGATACGTGTTACTGCACTTAAATTATTCATATCATGACTCAAGTAACTATTGATCTCTTTATAATAAAGATTCATGATTCCTAGCTTGTTCGAGATAGGTTTAAACACGATTCCATTCGTTTCGTTCGCTACTAATTCACTCTTCTGCTTTCGAAGCTCATCCTTCGTGCAAGCCAATTGCATTTTAACTTCAAAGTTCTGATTCCTCAAGTTTAATACCTCGAATCGTAACGATTTGTTTTCTACAATCACTTTCTTTAGCTCTTCTTTTGTTTCCATTAATTTTATTTTGTCATTCAAGCGTTTACCAGATTTGCTATTGACAGCTTTTCTCGTTGCACGCTCCACGATTTGTTCATTTTGTTGGCTAAAAATCGACTCGCTATACGCCACTGTTTCCTCTTTTTCTATATTGGAGATTTTGGATGGTAAACTGGTCGTATATTCCTGTTCCAACAATTGTTTTTCTTTTTTCAATGTGGCGTTCATCACCTTTAAAATTTGTAGTTGGTTCTCCAATATCTTGCATTCACTGTGAATTTCATTCAGTCTCAAGTTCAGTTCCTCGGTTGCTTTCTTCAACGTTTCGTTGTTTTGCCTTACCTCATCGAGAGTAATTTGTAGAGTCATGTTTTCCGATCTCATCTTACTATAATCCGCTTTTAATTTATTTAATTTGACAATAGAATGTTGTTCATTCACCGTTTTAACTTGGTTCAATAGTTTGTTTAGTGTGACATTGTTCTTGTCTAATTCGTTAATACGTGTTGCGAGTTGATTCTTTTCTAACGGAAGGGTTTGCACGTGGTCTTCGAAGCTAATTTTCTTTAAAGTCAGTTCGTTTAAATCATTGTGCAGTTTCGAGTTTTCAAATTCTAGTCGTTTTATTTTGTCCCCGGTACTGTTCCATTCTGTTTGCGTAACTTCCAATTTGTTACTTAAATGTTCGTTGTTCGTTCTAAAGTTTCTGATTTCTTCGAGTAGACTGTCGCGCTCATATTTATACTTATCAATCTTGTCTTCAAGCATGGTACATTTGGTGCGAACGTGATTTACGGATTTTTCTAGTAGCTCTTTCTCGATCTTTATATTTGTCAAATTCGCGTTTAATTGTTCCTTTTCTTTCTCGAGATTTGCCCTTTTGATGTCTAATTCGTTGTAATCGGATTTTAAGTTGGCGAACTCTTTCAATCGTTCATCGGCGGTAGCTTTTTCTGCGCCTAGTTGATACAAGAGTACCTCTTTTTTCGACTCTAAATGAAAAATGTTCATTTCCAGTCTTGTTTTAGCATTGGAAAAATGGTGCAATTTAATTTTCAGATCGGCAATTTCGCGATTCGCGAAATTCTCATTCGAAATTGCTAAGTTCACCTTCAGTTGTAATTCAGCGTTCATTCTCTCCATCGCTTCTTCCGAACGCTTTGCATTTTCATTTTCTTTTAATTTTTTATTTTCCTTCAAAGTAATCTGAAGGTTTCGTGTCAAGTCCGTGATCTTGGCGTTTAATGTTTTCTCCATCGTGTTTCTCTCGATAAGAACGCTCCTTACTTCCTCGCTTTTCTTTTGTACGGCATCACGAATTTTTCCCATTTCCTTTAACAATCTTTCCTTACCACTCTGAAGATTTTGTAATTTTTTTCTCGTTAAGCTCGTTTCGCGTTCCACCTTTTGTAATTGTACCAGCTCTTTTCTCGAATCCTCCTGAACACGCTGGAGTTCCAACGCTTTCTCCTCCATCATCTTCATTTTGAACTTCGAAATTTTGTTCTCTTCCATTAGCATGACAATCTTTTTCTGTGTATGCTCCAATTCTTTTTTTTTTTGTTCCAACAAATTTTCAGTACCGAACAATTCCTGGTCAAGAACATTTATATGGACGTCTTTCTCATTCAGTTCCGACTTTAATCGAACGATCAAGCCCTCCAACTGATCGATTCTCTTGAATGTACTTAGACGATCGCTGGATAAGACAATCACTTCTAACTGCTGAATCTCGTGACACACTCTACCGACGAAATTTTCTAATTCTTCAAGATTTTTCGATTCGTTTGAATTTCCTGTCGCACAACGATTTAATGCATTCATAGTCAACCGTGTTTTCTCGATAATCGTCTCGAGTTCTTCTATTTTAATTAAGTATTCTAGACCATCGCTGCCGCCAATTCTATAATAGTTTTTTATATGATTCTTCTTTAACTTATCAATTTCGACGTCGATTTCCTTTAAAGTCGAATTGAATGTTGCAAGTTGTTTCAAATTCTCGTTAGATTTCATTACTTTGCCTAGAGATAATGAATTAAGTTGGTCGCTAAATTTTGCAAATCCGATGTGCAGTTGCTTTAAATTAACGCTCAATTCGATGATTTTCTGTATATATTTTAAGCAATCCGGATCGCCACCGGCAAGCAGTGCCTCATGGTCGTTTTTTAGCTTGTTTCTTAAATCTTTTGCCAGTCGTTCGATATTATTAAGATTACTCTGACTATTTGAGTCAATGTTCCAAGAATAATTACCGTCATTAACTTTGAATCTATTTAATTCTATCTTTAAACGTTTCGCTAGATTATCCAGCTCAACAATTCTCCTTCGATAATCCGTGAGATTACCATTTCTGTATCTTATCACGGCTTTCAGTTTATCGATCTCGATGTATAAATTATCGTTTTTCATTTGCGATTTGTGCAAGCGATCGTTTACATTGACTAGTTCCTCGGATAGATTCGCTATTGTCTCAGCGACTTTGTTAACTATATCGGTGAATATAATTTCCATAGTGTAGTCGACCATCATGAAGTGCTTCAGCTTGCTTTTTAAGTGTTCCACTTCCGAACTGTGTTCGTGACCCTCTTCCACCTCGTTCAACCGACTTTTCAGATATTGAATCTTGTTATTTAAACGTTCCCTCTCGACTAAGTACTCCTGTTTAACTTCCACGAGCTTGTCATCGGATTTCCAGGCGGTTTCCCGCGTAACGTAGTCTCCATTTAATAGAGCAGATTTAATATCAGCGATTTCTTTCTTCAAATCCTTATTCACCGTCTCTAGCCGTTTGATTTCTGCTCTTTGATGTTCGATCAATCGGACAGCGTGCAAAGTGTCATCTGTGTCTCTTGCAGCGACTCGTAAAGCTAGCTTTAACCGCCAAATGTTGGATCGTAAATTCATACGGTCGTCCCGCCAGTTTCTCATCTGCTTCATTATGCTATTCATTTTACATAATGTGGTAGCTGCGACTTGTACTATTCTCGTCTTCTCTTTGAACGCGTTATCGTTATTTACCTCGATCGATAGACAATTGTCAAGATATGCGTCCATCATTGTTAGATACTCGTCTGCCTACCATGTAAGTGAAAACGAAATGTTCGCTTCGATTTTTCTAAAATTTTATTTTAGAAAATTTTAACTAAAATTTCCAAATTGGCGTACTGATCGTGATCCAGTGAAGTCAGAGTTATATTCGCTGGTCGAATTTTGCTCGGTTGAATTGACGGTGCTGAAAGTGATGCAAAAATACCTCTATGTAGATATTGTTTACATAGTCAAGTAGAAAAATTAACGGAATATTGATTAATGAAAAATTTGCAAATGATCCTTTGTAAGATAGATTGAAAAACAAGAATAGAAACTATTACGTTTCTACTCAAAAGCTTTTGATTTTGTATCGATAGATAGTTTTATATCAGCCTAGCGGCCTTGAATTAGAATTGAATAGGATTTAGTTTACAAATTTTATAAACTATAATTATTATCAACATCTACCTCTGTCCTTACTTCTTGTCTCTTTTGCTTTCTGCAATAGCTTTTATTCTTGTTTAATAGTAATATTTATACAATAGATGAAAATAGATTATATTTTCCCATATGAGAACAAAGTTATTCGATTATCTGAACAGCGTGTACCATGATTAGTTTAGATAATCACGGTCTCGCCATATATATATATAACTATAACTTTTATATATATAACTATAACTTTGTATACTGAATCTGTATTTGATACTTTCCTACTTTGATATTTGATAACTGTAATTTTTATTATTGACTCACTTATTTTCATAACTCAAGTACATATCTAAACTTCTAGACCTAAATAATGTACACTATGCATGCATGTAAATTACAGCGTAAGTTAAACAGATAAATAAATGACTTACTATATATTGAATACAAATTGTTTAAGGCGGCATTAAACACAGTTCTCAGATTTTCTGCATCTGTATACATACATAAAATTTTTATTTTTTACAGCATTTCACATTTTTACGGGATTTTTGTCTAAAAATTTGTGGTTACGTCATTGAAAATTCATTCGACATTTTTAATCGTGTCAGAAATAGTTGCCGTCGCATATCGTTTTTTGTTTAGTGGAAATTAATATTTTGACTAACAATTTTTTTTTAATATCGATTACAGAGCTATTTCTTGTAGAATTATACTAATCATATATTTCTTTTTTAAAGGCGAACTTGAACTTATAAAACGATTAGAACGATGAGAGATAGACTATATAATTTGTTGATAATAAATATAATTATGCCTTAGTATTATTGTTAATACAAATATGTTCATGAAATTGAAAACAGAAGGATTTGTTGATACATATACCTAAAAGACAGCAGGGATTTAAAAGAATAAATATATTTCGAATATTTATATTTTTTATAATATTTTGTATTAATTTCGACATTTTATATACACAAGTAGGTTAAATGTAATTATAATCATGGTTCTGTATCAACATAGCAACTACATCATCATCGTGCATAATTCTAGGTGTGTCCGAAAGTTGGTATTTCTGTAATATCTGTCTATGTCGTTATGCAAAGCAGCGAATCATACAAATTAATAGAATATTACAACCAATTTGATGGGGTACATTTAAAATATCCATAAACGTTTTCTTTTTTGCTGAATATTTTGTACATCGCATGATATATACATATATATGCAGTGTACTATGCATGTATATCAATTGTTAAATTTCAGAGATGAAGTATATATTAATCAATAATTTTTTAAAGTTGGTATTTATTAATTCATTCAGATTTTTTCTATATTCTATATTTCACCACCAAGTACAAACATGCGAACACACCGGATGCGCTGAGATAATTAACACGTGGCCGATGTCTAAGACAAAGGAGCGTCGTTAGATAACATCGTTAGAAGTCGTACTAATTTAGGTTGTAGGAACTAGTGATCATACCAACCTACTATTTCCTCAACAATATACAGAGCACTAATGGTTTTATTTATTTATTTATTGTAAAAAATTTAATTTGTAATTATATATTATATCAAAATCTATAAACTGATATTTTTTGAAAATCATAGCATCTTATACATATATTTCTTCTTACTTCTAGTAAATATAAAGCAGCACAGCGTCATGATGCTGTTTTATCATCATTATCATCATCATCATCATCATCATTATCATTAATATATTTATTTATTCAGAGAGAAGGATTTGGTTTATATATATCTAATTTCCAGCTCAATTCCATGCAATTCTTAGAGTCTTTGGAGTATTTAGAGAATACAACTCTTTCTCCAGAGAAAAGACCTCTTTTTCTTTTTGCGACTAGTCGCGTGACTGCGTTATCGTACATGGCACGATTTTCATTCATGCTGCTGTAATTACGGGCGCTCGCTACCGCGAAGTTAAGGCACGATTTATCGCGACAAATCAGTCGTGTACGGCTGCAAAGTATATAAAATATATGTATGTACATGTGCTATGTCCACGTGCAACAGTTGCGCGCAATCGGAGGTCACTTTGCTATTAAAATGTGAGAGGTCTCAGTGACGATATTTTAATATATATTACCATTAACTTATAATGCTATATAATATTGTATAGTAATAGTATATATGTAATAGTAATATTATTATATGATAATATGTAATACTATAATTTATAATGTCTTTAATATAAATATTTAATATTATAGTAATGAAAAATTTTCTATCATAACATTACACATATGTTTAGCTGTTAATATTATATACTATATATGTATATATATATATTTACTAATAGTTTTTCAGCATAAATAGGTTAATAACTTTTTATAAGGCATTTCGTGACAAATTGATTAATGTGGTTTAAAAGAAGATATGGTTCTATTAATAAGAATAAAGTTGATTTTTATTCAATTCTTGAACAATTCTCGCAACACATTCACGAAGATTCAAAGTGACACGAGATCTAGTCAACGAGACACGATCAAAGACGATTGGCTAGTTTTGAGAGAAAGATTTAATTTTCTATCAACGGTGCACAACTGTGCGGTGATTTGGACAAACAGCATGTATTTACAAATTTTCTGATTTTGCCTTTCCTTGTCTCAATAGCAAATACTAAGTCATAAATCTCACACTGTACAGTGAAGCCGTTGCATGTCAAACGTAGTGTAAAAATGTATTTGAAAAAGTATTTTCATAATTAAAAATTTTATATGGATGGGTAATTGAGCATTTGGATCATGATGTAGCGTGGTCTTTTTTTATGTTTATTACTTTTCAACGTTGCTATACGGTTTTGTTTCAATTTAACTAATATGCTATGAGTTCAAGTGTGCTAGGTGTATATTTAAATTGCGGTAAATTTCATTTTGATATCTTTGATAATTTTAGAATTGTGCCTTATTAAATATACGCCTCGTTTCTACATTTCTGAATAATCTATTTATAGATTGTGTATTTTCGTCCAGTTACGGGGAGACGCGTTCGCGAGGAGGCGCGTCAACGGAAGTCGTAAATTCCCGTTACGATTATACCAATCGACACCACGAAAGGATCGATCCTCTTATTTCTTGTGGGATAATAGGGGTGGTTGATATGGAATAAAACTGTAATCAACAGTTTTATAATAATTATATTTCTAACAACTTCTTACACTTAAATGTTACGTCGTTTCGTAATGTATATTTGATATAACTGCTTGGTAGTTGTAGATTTGATAGTTGAGTCGTAGAAGCAGAGAGTAGATTGAATTGATGTCGTGCAAACGGTAAGTTGACTGATTTAAGATTGTAGGAACAGTAGGTGACGGCACCGATGAGAGAACTAGTAGAGATGACTGCACTAAGGGTGTAGGAACAGTAGGTGACTGCACCGATGAGAGGCCTTAGCAACAGTGAAGACCCGTCTCTCGTTATTAGGGACAAAAGCTCGGTGTGGGTGTGCCTCTTTGAACTAAGAACGCGGATTCGTTGTTCATACTTTTCATTAATAAGGAAACTGTGAGGAGGAAGTCTCCTGATAACGTGGCTCATGGGTGTCCTTGTTACAGGGGAAAACCTGATTTTTCGTTAGACAAACATCCGCTTTCTCCGTAATTTGTATCCATAAAGCGAAAATACTTGCTTGAATAGAGAATAAGTTAAAAGATCCGGTTTATGGTGGTTCCTTGGGGTTTATTGCGGGTCAGTGTAACGATGCGTGGGCCTTGGCGGCCAGACCATGAGGGACGTCGCACGGACCATCTCACGCGACGTAACAGATTGTTTGTTAAATACGTTGGCGTCGCACGCGATTAATCGCAAGTGGAAAAGAGACTTCAGAGCATCCCTCAAATCCGCATTCATCCACACTCCGATACCAAAACACACATATCTCTTATTATATCAAATACTACGAATTAAAGAGATATTTTTATTTTTCTTAATTTATCCTGTAAGTATTTAACCTATATACATACCATCACGTATCTACCTTTGGCGTATAATTTGTTCGATACCTATATTTTTACGCTCTTTCTCTAACTTTTCTCGTTAACTACCTTATCACCGCTTTGCATATATTACCTTCCATTATATCTTCCTGTCTTAGTACGAAATAATATCTTAGTAAGAATTCGGAAATTATTATAAACATAATTTAAACGCTCACACAATTCTTGTTAGAATCTATTCTGATGTAATAATCCATTAAATCTTTTGAAATTATATCAATAATCAGTAGTTGAATTCTCTGCGCTTATTGGAATTAATATCTATAAATTGTTTAACTTTAAAAGGGGTTGGCGTTTTAAAATTGTGTCTATCTAAGCGTCACGTCGTCGAAATATAAACAAATTTATTACGTGGCCCAATAAAACATACCAGTCTGACGTTAAATCAGATTATTGATCTTTATCGATGACCGCGGTCGTGTGGCTGCAAAAGTGTGACTGCCGCGTCAAAAAACATCATGTCAACCTCGTATATCTAGATTAAATGTTTTGTTTGACCTGGTGCTCGAGGCTAGTTTCGCGCTTAGATGCGCCGAACTGTCTGTAATTGGTTTACGATCATAATTCACTTATATCGGTAATTCGACACCGACGCAGTGACAGGGAGAAAAAAACACACAACAGGAAAATAGTTACGTTCGGATAACCTGCAAAATATGATTTAACGGTTGGCTGGAAAACGGATTTAGAAGGTTAGAGAACGAAGTAAGAACGCCGATCGTAGATGTTCTACAAATAGGAATAGAAAATATTAAGATACAATCATGCTTTTCTTTGATCGACATTATTATTGTATAAAGCTCCATTACTATTAAGTCTGAATTTCTAAAGCCAGTTCGCTCGGCCTCTAAGCTTTAAGGTTGTTTCCTTCTTACAGCTACGAATCGATGTTAAAATTCTTGTCTTATGCTGAGAGGCAAGCGGTTTCTAATTACGGAAAATTTTGAAAGATTATTCGAATAATGGATAATGTTTGCCGGTGTGGGTGCGAGACATCGTCGCAAGAATCGATTGATCCACCGCACGAGCCGTGCTGTTGCTGCAGTTACGATCCATTCAGTGACAAAGAAGCAGAAATCTACGACCTCTCGTTTGCCCTGAAGAAGCTCACTGTAATGAAGTGTCAGATGAAAAAGTGGCGAATGGAAAGACTTCAACTCGAGAGCGAAAATAGGTCTCTGAAGCAAGCCCTCCAATCATTCGGTATTGATGTATGATATTTCGTAGATTATTCCCTTCTTTTTTTCTTTTCTCCTTTCTGAATCTCTCCTTCTTATTATCTCTCTCTGTCTCTCTGTCTCTTTGTCTCTCTTTGTCTCTCTGCTTCTCTCTCTGATTCGTTTAGTAGTTAGCTTGTGCAAAATTGATTAATTGGAATTCTATACAGATATCCTTGTGATTGCATGTCTCTTCTCTTAGGAGTTAGTCGTTTGATTCAAGTCGAAAGGAGTAACGTTCCACGCAATTAGTACTATATAAAGAGCGAAACGGTAGAAATTACGTACACACTGATCGTCTCGTTCAATAGCATTAGTTTGCGAACAGGTGTTTTTAACTGAGCATTACACCATTTTATGAACGCAAACTGTTAAAAAAGTTCTGCTTCGGGAATTCTCTTAAAAAACATTTACTTCAAATATTTTCATTTCAGAACTATTAATCGATTATAATAGACTGCGCATTTTTATATATTTATGCGCATATATATTTTATATATTTTTTATATTTATGAAATTTAAAGATGGAAAAATGCACAAAATGCATATAATATGCAAACGTACTGATATGAAATATCGAAGTATTGGTTATATCTAGATACCTCCTTTTTAACAGGTAAACAATTTGTATTCAATCTCCAGTTTTTTAGTTGTGTTTATAAAAATGTAAATTTTCATAAAAATTCGCAGTCTATTTTATGTATTTGGTATGCTGTTAGTTTTTTCATAAAACTTGATGGATTTCTCATCCACTTTTATAAAGCTTACACTTTTGAATTCGATAGATTGTTTCTGTTTTTAACTATGTTACATTAAATATACCAATAAATTTTAACTATTAAATAACATCAAAATCAACAAACTCGTAGATATATTTTATCTCTGTAATCTTCTCATTAGCACCTTTCCTGTACTATTCCCATAATACACCAAACTTTCGCTACATTATTTACTTTACAACATAGTACTATATATATTCAGCCGTTTTACTAGTAAATTCCATAATAGTAATACAAACCAAAGATTGTTTCCGAATGTAAACTGGAGCTTCCTAGCATCAGGGACTTTCTTTAAAATTTAGAGCGCTTTCTTTGAACAGTATCGTACACATGCACTGTTCCAAATGTTTCTAAAGATTAGATGTTTTCGTGTAGGTGTAAATGCGGATGAGATATTGAAGCCCGATCCCCTGCTAGTGCACTCCCGAGAAGAAATCGAAAAGCTGCAAAATGCAAACGCTGTGCTACAAGATAAAGCGAGGGATCTTGAGGAAACTCTCGCCGAGCGAGATTGCTGTGACGATCCTGACGCCACGATCCACTTTTTCAGAGAGAAGATAAGATATCTTAGAGAGGGTTTCGCGCTTGAAAAGAAAGAGTACTGCTCGCTACTTTCTCCGCTTCGTAGACCTCGTTTAATCATTTCCGCTTTCCAACAATGAATCGTTGGTAGCAGAATGATATATGTTATTGTTCATATATATCTGGACGATTAACGTTGCTCAAATAAATCTACGACTGCAGACTTATAGCGTTTCTTCCAAATTTACATTCACCTAAGGAAATCACATTAACATTCTGGTTATATACTAATGTTACGATAATGAATATTTTTATTGTAGACATTAATATTCGACATATGTAATTTACAGTAAATTTTAACTAAACTGAGTCTGAAACCTTACATTTCTGATAAGATACGAGTTGCTTATTTCCCCTTGGGCCTTTTAAATTTCTATTCTATCCATCAAAATGTTCTGTATTTCCAAACCTGATTAATTTTATGACTTCAATGTATCTCTTCTACCAAAACTATCCATGAAACATACCTCTTCGAAAATTTTTTATGGCCTCAGTTTCAAGGTGTCAAAGAAATTTTCTTGCCCTGACAGATTGCGAGACATGATATCGGATTTGAGGTTGAAGCTGGCGCAGACCGAGGAGGACATCAGCTGCCCCGCGATATATCGTTTAAGGGCAAAGCTGCGTGATCTTATGAAAGGTGAAGCGGCTGAACAACAGATTTCCAAAGTTGTGGAGAAATCGATCGAAACCTTGGTGGAAAATGAACGTCTTCTTGCTCAAGTGACAGACTTGCGCAGTACATTGGTTGATCTTGAAGGAAAGAAAACGCCAGAAACGATATTGCAAACAGCCGAAACAACCACAGTGCCGGAATATATTGACATTTCAGATTTATTGGATAAGCTGAACAACTACGAGGATACCGTGGCTGATCTAAGAAAGCAGTTAGAACAAAGAGACGAGCAGATCGATGCACTGAACAAAAAACTGGAATCGATGATCAGACAAAAAGGTTTAGAGGAACAGATAGAAGCCATGAAAGAGGAACTCAGGAGGAAAGATGACAAGGTATTACATCTCGATGGTTCTAAACTTAAAGTTAACGTCAGCTGGCGATTACAAATAAGTTTGTAAAACTTACTATATAGTAGAGAAAGTTTGTTAATATTGTAAAACGATAATACAATATATATCAATACAATGAAACAATTTGAATTGATACGAAACTGACAGCGAGAATTAGATGACGAACCTTCCTCTTTATTTCATTCACACTTTGTGTTTCTTTTTCCAACAGTGTATTTCGATTTTAGAGGCAAACGAGAAAGAATTCGCTTGTAGTCGTTTAGTGTAAATGGTCATTAAACGATCTGTTTCTATACTCATTCCTGTCAAAACAACTTTTTCGTGACGAACGCAAGCCAATGTTCGTAGAAATTAGACCGAGCATGCAGAATGTTCAATGATTAATTCCAGTTTTTAGTCTCCACTTGAACTCGTGACGATGATTTTTTTTTTAAATGTTTACTATTCTCAATTATTGTATAAAGAAAACCCGAATGAATATTTCAATGAAAGATTTTATTCGAGTAATAAATGTAGTTCAAGCCGAAATTATTAAAGAGGAGTATGTTACAATGACTAAAAATCTCATTTTGCTTATATATGTGTCGGGTTCTCATTATGATTAGTGTTAGGGAATTCCAGTGAATCTTCACTGGAATTAGCCATCGTTGTTATACAATTGAGGTAATGTTGATTAGCACAAGTGTGAGTATTACAGAATCGACAAGTAACCGCGGTAATTAGACGTTAATGACAATTTTCTTAGGTTCCATAACGAATCCGCGGTTAACGGGATAGTAAATGTACTTTCCTCCAAGGTCCAAGTCTAAATCTAGATTAAAATAAAGATGTCAAGTATTAACTGATCGTAAAGACGTTGTTTTACTCGCTGATGAGATCGCACGAGAGAATGCGTTTTCCCTCGCGATGATGCTGCAGAGAAAAACTATGATGGGGTCTGTCTAAGGGCACGAGATCATCGGATTCGTCGAGGAAAACCTTCACTCGGAAAGTGAGGGAAATGGACGTTGCTGTTAATTGGTTAATTTCTATGTTGGTAGTTAGAGAAGGATGCTAGTCGTCCTTGAAAGAAAGTGGGAAGCGTCGTTCGTTGTTAGAATAAAGACTGTTTGTCCGTTTGAAGATTTATAGTGGGTCCTCAGGCTAGCTGAACATGTCCTGTGGAAATACCAGGTGTATGCATAAGTTGTTTCCGGTTTAACTAAGAGATGTCGCCATCGAAAATTGCGCAGTATATTAATTGGACACATACGTTATTTTGTTCGTCTGGCATTAATCTATAAACACACGCAAGTTGAGTCCGCCAAAAATTAGCGTCTTTGTTTTATCGTTCATTGATCATGTCGAATTTTGTGCCTGAAAA
>CM026165.1:11579398-11591080 GCA_014825975.1 Bombus haemorrhoidalis | reverse complement strand
AAAATGGCTCGACGAATGGTTTGCCGCAAAAGACAAGCAGTTTTTCTGGCATGGTATTCATAAACTACCTGAAAGATGGGCAAAATGTGTAGAAGCCGATGGCCAATATTTTGAATAAAAAAAAATTAATTTTCCTTGAAAATTACGTCTTTTCTTTACCAAAAGAACCGGAAAAAACTTATGCATACACCTGGTACATCGGCATCTGGTAATCATCGTGCCCGAAGAATAGGGTCTGTCTGTGGCGAGTCACGGGGCAGAGACCATTGAAATGTTTACTGTCAAGTGTCGCTACAACTATTTCTTTTCAAGGAGTGCTATACAATTTTTCTATACCTCTATTAGGTAAAACGTTCATCCTGTGACCGCGGCTAGGTTCGGCGACTAGTTGTGCGTCGAGCCCAAGCTCATTATTGCAAATCTTGGACAATTATAATCGGGTTAACTTATAGAGATAAAGTAGTCTAGACTATTTATTATAGCTGTACTTAAATAATAAAACTTAGAAATAGTTGTTATGATTCAATCCGATTATGTTTGCCCGAGATTTGTGACAGTGGGCTTCGGCTCGAGGTGACACAACTGGTCGCTGAACGTAGCCACGGTCACAGGATGGATGTTTTTACTTAACAGAGATGTGCCAATATTATGGGACATACGTTGTATTAAGAATCAAACCGCGGGCAGAAACAATGTCGCCGCTACGCGGGACTTCCTAGCAACGGCTGTTGGAATTTTGTTGGTATCCCCGATCAATATACAACAAACGAACGCGATTGTAAAGAAAGGAAAGTTTTCATTAGCCTTTTATTCTTGCGATCTCCTTGGAGAGTTTCATATCGTCTTTACCGAACAGTATATACCGAGCGACACAGCATTTTGTGCTTCAAAATATATTCTACGCTTAACAAAGAGTTACCCCGTTGACCGTGGACTCGTTATTGAACCTAAGATCATTGTCATTAACATCTCGAGTGTTTAATCACCATGGTTATTTGTCAAATTCTGTAAAAATCATATTTATACCAGTAAATATAATTTCTATTGTACAACAACGATGGCTAGTCCAAATGAAGATTCGTTATACACCACTAAACCTAACGATAATTCGACATATATAAATTAAATACTTTTTAATGAGATTCGAAACTATGATATTAACCGAAACCATGATACCAATGAAAAAACAATTAAAAAGCTATAGAATTTTTTTTAGATTGCAGGACTCCTGAATAACCTAAGACAATCGGAAATAGACTTGTTAGGGTTATCTTCTCTGAAATCCGAAGTAGAGAACCTGAAATCAGAGTTACATGATCTCAAATCAGAGAGAATTGAATTACTGAACGAACTAAACAAACTGCGAGAAGCACTGAAGGATAGAGACGATCAGATAATAGATTTACTGGAGCAGAAGAACAACTTGGAGAAGGAGTACAAGAATAAGACGGTAGAATTACAGTCAAAACTCGATGAGGCAAATGACGAGATCGATAATTTGAAAACTGAGATAACAAAACTGAAGAATGAGTTGGAAGAGTGTAAGAAGATAAATGCGAAGCTGGAACAGTGCTGTTTGGACAAAAACGCACTTTCGGAAAAGCTATACGGCTTCGAAGAGGACCTTGCAGCCGCAAAGGCGATAATAGCGAATCTCGAAAGTGAGGTGGACACTTTAAGCCGAGACAAAGAAAATTTGTCGAACGAACTGGACGAGGCAAGGAAACAGATCGAGGCGTTCTTTGGACGACTGGAGGATGAAAGGGCGGCCAGAACCGCATTGGAGAAGGAACTGGAGAGAAATCGAGATGAGATTGAATTGTTACAGAGGGAGATTTTCGATCTGAAAGATCAGATCGATGCCGAAAGGAAGGAGAACGACGATCTTCGCGAAACGTTAGAAGTATCGGTCGGCGAAAGGGAAAAGTTGAGGGCTCGGTTAGAGCAGCTGGAGAACGAGAACGATGATATGATGGAAAGGATGAAAGAGCTAAACAATTTGAATAACCAGTTAAGGAACGACTACGATAGCATGAAGCAGGCTTTGGACAATTTGCAAGCAGAGATCAATAAATTGGAGGATGAATTGGCCAAGACGAAGCGAGAACGCGATGCGTTGTTGAACGAGAATAACGGTATCAAAAAGCAGCTGGAACAAACGATGGCGGAGAACGAGAGTCTGAGAGCCAAATTGGACGAAGGTGGTAAAGAATTTAATAAACTGAAACTACAGAAGGACGAGCTACAGAAGAGCCTTGATGGGATCAATCTCGAGAACGATTCATTGAAACGAGATATGAAGGCGTTAAGGGATGACCTTGATGATTCCAGAAGGCAAGCGGAGGAACTAAAAGCCGCTGGTGACGCGTTAAAAGCGACGGACAAGGATAAGGTATTTGAACTTGCAAAACTGCAAGAACAAGTAGAGAACTGCAAGTTCGAAAAAAATCGCTTAACGAAGGAAAAGGATGATTTAAAATCTAAAATAATAGAATTACAAGGAAAGTTGGAGGAGTTGGATAAGTTAAAGGGAAGAAATACAGATTTACTGGCTGAAGTAGATAGTTTGAGAAAAGAATTAGAAAAAGCGTTGGAGGACATTGATCAATTGAAATCCGAAATAGGTTCCTTGAAGTATGGACTCGATAATTGTGTGGGCGAGATGCAAAAGCTGAGAATCGAAAATGGCCACCTCAAAAAACAGAACGAAACCTTGAAGTCTGAGATACAAGCAATTACCGATCGCTTAATGAAAGACAATGACGATTTAAAAGGAAAAATCTCAAAATTGGAAGAAAAGTTAAGCAAATTGGATAAAATTAAACTAGAAAATGTTGATTTGCTTGATGAAGTAGATCGTTTGAAACAGGAATTGGCAAAAGCCTGGGAAGAAGTTGATCGATTGAAATCCGAAGTAGCATCTCTGAAAAACGCACTCGATAAGTGCGTGGACGAGATGGAAAAGCTGAGAACTGAGAGCGACCAGCTTAAATTGGAGAATCAAGCTTTTAAGTCTGATATTCACGGACTTGATGATCGCTTAACGAAGGAAATCGCCAGTCTGAAAGCAAAAAACGCGGAATTGGAAGAAAAATTAGTGGCATTCGATAAATTGAAGTCGGAAAATGAGAATTTACTTGGTGAAGTCGATCGTTTGAGACGTGAATTGGGAAAAGCCTTAGAGGATATCGATCAATTGAAATCTGAGGTAGGTTCTTTGAAAAACGGACTGGATAAATGTGTTGGCGAGATGGATCAGCTGAGAATTGAAAACAGCGGTTTGAAGTCTGAAATTCAGGGAATGAGGGGCGAAGGGGACAGTTTGTCGGCGGAGTTAAATAATCTGAAGAGTGAGAATTCTCTTTTGAAAGACGAAAGAGATCGATTGAACAAGCAATTCAGCGACTGTAAGATGGAAAACGAAAAATTCAGAGTAGGAAAGGCTCACCTGGAAGTTGAAAATGAGAAGCTGGAAGGAGAGATAAACTCGTGCAAGGAAGAGAATGACAAATTAAAAAACGAACTTGGAAAATCACGGGAACAATTGCAGTTATGGAACGACGAATTGAATAAATTAAAGGCTAGTCTCGACAGAGCTGAGGACAAAATTCGGTCTCTGGAACCACTGATCTCCCGTTTGCATAGTGAAAATGATAAATTGCGGGACGATTTGACGATTTTGAAGAACGAGGCCAACGATTTCAAAGCAAAATTGTCTAGAGAGATGGCTAACAACGAAAAGATGCAGAACGATCTGAAGATACTGGAGGATCAGGTGCACGATCTAAGTAAGAACCTGGTCAATGCTAGGGCAGAAAATGACGCTTTAAAACAGGAAAATCAAGGTCTAAAAGCAAAGTTATTAAATATGGATCATGATCTATCTAATTTGAAAGCGGAGTATGCGGATCTGAAACGAGAGATTGCTGATCTGAAGAAATTAATCGATGAATTAAAAGAAAAAATTGCTGAACTGGAAGCAGACATAGATCATTGGAAAATGGAGAACTGCAAACTTCAGTTGGATATTGATAAATCGAAAGCTGATCTTGAGAAAGCCTCGAAAGATTTGCTCGAATGCCAGGTAATTTGTGTTGATTTAGAAGTATTAACGTAGAAATGCGTATTTATCTTGGTATATATTTTTATGATAATATATTATTAAGTTTTGGTATTAAATATTATGTTATACATACGTATATATATATAATATACATAAATTTATTATTTTAGGTGTTTTAGCATTAATATTAATGTTTTACTGTAATTTTTCATGAAAAATATTTGTATTTTTCATACGAGAAATGTCTTCTTTGTTTATTAATTGTAAATTAATTGAAAAGAAGTGAAACATCCATTAATCTACAACACTTGCATTATTTTCAATGTTCCTAAATTTGATTTTAATATCTAATAGGCTTCAAAGAAAGTACTAGAAGCAGAGATGTATCGCCTCAAGATTGAGAAAGGCGAGCTTGACAAGAAGCTTGTCGATTTAACGTCTCAATTTGAGCAACAGGAAAAAGCATTCGAAGCAGAAAAATCGGCCAGAAATAAGGGTGATTCAGAAATCGCGGCCTTGAAGGAGGAACTGGATGCCTTGAGAAAGGAACTAGGAAAATTGAGAGCTGACAACAACAGATACAGAAATGAAATAGACAACCTAGGAAGACAGCTTGCGGTAACAAAAAATGAACTGGAAAAGTGCAAAGAAGAGGTTTCTGTATTAAGAGATGCCAATAATGCGCTAAAGTCACAATTGGATTCCTTGAAAAGCTTAAAGAACGAATATAATAAGTTGAAGGCTGATTTAGATTCTCTTAAAGAGGAGAACGTAAACCTTCTGCAAGATAGGAAAAATTTCGAAGACGAGTATACTAAGCTGAAAGGAGAAGGCGATGGACAGAAAGCAGAGATCGATAGATTGAGATCAAACTTGAATGCAGAGGAGGCAGCTGCGGAAAAATTGAGGACAGATCTTCAAAATTGCCAAACTGAGAACGATAGACTGCAAAAGCAATTAAACGAAGTGAAAAATGAGTTGGATGAACTAACAAAGGGAAACAATCGTGTAAAGAACGAGATTGATAAGTTGAAGAAGGCGCTCGCGGACGCGGAAGCAAAGATAAAGTTGCTGGAAAGTGAACTATCCGATTTGTTAGCCGAGAAAAAAGAATTGGTCAACGAACTCCATCGTTCCCGCGAACAGCTAAACAATCGTACAAACGAGCTAGAAGAACAGATGGCCGCAAAAGATGAAGCCAAGAAGGAATTGGCCGACATGAAGGATGAGCTGACCGCTCTAAAAGTGGCGTTGGATAAGGTCCGCAGCGAAAATGATAAGCTGAGGAACGAGGATGAAAAGCTGAATGTGGAATTAACCAAGTTGAACGGGCAATTAGAAACTTTGAAAGACGATAATGCGAAATTGGAAAACGAAAACGCGAATCTGAAAAACGAAAACGCGAATCTAAAGAATGACAATGCAAAATTGGTGGCGGAGTTAACTGGAACGAAAAACAAATTGGTAGAAGCGGAGAAACAGCTGAACAATCTAGAGAAAGAAAACGATGACTTAAATAACAAAATAGTCGTTCTCGAGAACACAGTGAACGAGCTCGAACCTTTGAAGAAACAATTAGAAGATGCTAAAAAAGAACTGGATAGGTTGAGGCCAGAGCTAGACAGATTGAAATCAGAGAATGCAGAACTGCAAAACAATTTAAATAACGTCATAGAGGAATCGAATAGGTTAAGAAATGATTTGGACAAATTAAAAAACGATTACGACAAATTAAAGTCTGAATTAGCTGACCTGAAGGAGGAGAGAGATAGTCAGAAAGAACGGAACGCAGAATTGGAGAAAGAATTAGCCAAAATAAAGAAAGAGAATGTGAATTTCAAGGACGAGTTAGCCGATTGTCAAGCGAGAAATGAAGAACTGCGTAATGGATTGACAGATTTGAAATCGCAAAATGCAAAACTGCATGACGATTTAAACAAGGCGAAGAACGAAGCGAATAAATTAAAAGCCGATTTGGATAAATTGAAAAGCGATTATGGTGAATTGCGGTCGGAATTAGGTAAATTAAGGGATGAGAAGAATAGGCACAAAGAACGCGATACTGCGTTAGCTACGGATCTGGATAAATTGAAGAAAGAGAATGACGAGTTAAAAGATGGGAATGAGAAACTGAAAAGCCAATTATTCGATTGCCAAGAGGAGAGAGAAAGACTACGCAAGGAATTGGGAAAGCTGAAAAGAGAAAATGCAAAATTGAAAGAAGGTATGATAATTATCCTTTCAATTTATTTGGAATTCAAATTAGAAGGGCAAGTGCTTGATCTTTTGTTCAAGTCACTTTGTAAATTGAAGCAGGTTGGTTAATGAACGGCATTTAATATTATTATTTACCTTGACAGTATCAGGTATAATTTTACAGTGACAATCTTCTCCTCTTATTTCGACTTTAAATTATTTGTGCTCTGATATTTTTAGTCTGTAAGAAGATTATAACAGAATATAATATATAAGTTATAAATATAAGCTATAAAGTTATACATTAATGTTCTATACAGAATTGAGTATGTTGAAAGAAAATTTCTTATTTGTTGAAACTTAATATATATATTTTTTGAAAAGTATTCATGTAGTTGAATATTAGAAACTATAATATTGTTTAAAAGTTAAAAACAATTTCTCATTTGGATATTAAATTCCTTATGATGACATGAAATTGTATTAAAACCCTATGTGTTACGTCCGGTGACTCTTTGCGTAGCCCGGAATCCATCCCTCGGTCGAGGCGGCCACTCGCTATGTCAATATAATTAGTTGGACCGTAATAATCATAAGGAACTGTCGTAAAATTAAACATTTCGATTTGACCGTTAAGGCCGTTAAGTGATATAAAACAGTTTCGAGTCAAGAGGTTCCTTATGGTTATTGTTCCATTAGGTAAAAGGTGGGGAAACGTGGGTTTTCCCATTTTTCCCGCGATTTCCACCGTAAACGACCGGTGGTGGGGCGACCAACATCCAGCAAGAGTTTTCCTTTGCGACAGTGTCACGACCGGCACACTTCAAAACCGATAGGCTGATGACGGAGATCCACCAGACAGTAAGGGAGTGCACGCGGCAACAGGAGGTTCTGGATGCAGACCTGACACCTGGGAGTCCTCCCTACTTCATAAGATAACCACTTGTGTGGGTATGCGACCGAGTTGTAAGAACTTCAGTCTTGGAAAGTCACGGCTGGAGTTCGAAACTAAACTATCATTATTGTAATCAATTTATCAATCGTCACCGAACTTCACTGGTTCAACATTTTCAAAACAGTCAATATAACTAGACTGGTTCTACGACTACAGATCAGTCAATAACTTTGCACTGGTTTCACTTCTTTAACTCAATCAACATCTTTTCATTCTCTATATCTACTTTTGATCATTCATCTAATAACATATATATGTACGCACCGAACGTAAGCATCTTGTCTACAAGTTGTTGGAATAAGGAGTAAACCTGTCACCTCAGCGTTATAATCAATTCAACCACCTCTATTATCCTAAACGACATAGGGGATCGATCAGTTTCGTGGCGTCGATTATACAATCATAACGGGAATCTACGACTCCCGTTGACGCGCTTCCTCGAGATCGCGTCTCTCCGCGAACGGTTGGACATATGTATATTACATATTTCCTTTTTATGAAACAAAATATATATATATATATTGTATATTTTATATATATATACAAAATATTGTTAATGAAATGAATTTTATGTAGTGAGAAAGGTGGAACCTAAGGAAACGGAGATGGACAAAGATATTTTGGATGACTGCGGTGATTTCATAAAGGCGAATGAATTACTGGGGAAAAAATTCAAAAAACAGAATAAAGGTAAAAATTACATTAACTTTTCTAAAAATAAAGAACGGAAAGATCCGAATACTGATTTTTATTACTTTATTGCTTGTTACAACCGTAAATTCATGATTAAAGCAACTGTTATTAACGAATACTACTGAATATGACTATTTAGAATTTTTATTTGATGCAATTCCTGATCTTAATCTAAATGAGCTTACGATCTTAAAAACTTTGCCGATTCTACAATTATTTATATAGATCTCATAGTCATTAGCTCACATATAAGTGTGACCATATAATTGAAATAAATCGTATTTTTATTCATACTTCTCAATGACGTTCGAATCGAATTAAATTTATTTAATTTTATTGTAAATATTTACAAATACCTAATGTTTATATATTATTATATATACTACAAATATTTTTCTTCATTCCTTGATAAAAATGAAATTGCATAAATAGTTCAACGTTCAAGAATTTTCGTTTTCATGCTTGCTTTAAAATGGAAAATAAAAGTCCATCGAGGTTACATCTAATATTTTACATTATGATGTATATTACTAAATACGACGCAATATTATGCTAATTAAATCAATAGAAGAGGGAAATAATTATTATACGTGAACAAAAAGTTATGAGTTTTTAAAACGAATAGAAAAAAGTTTCTTAAATAAAAATATGTTAAATAAAAGGAAGGTATATCGAATTGTTTCCAAATTCAGAGTTTTAGAGTTTCTATAATTTTAACGATTTACATTTGATAGTATTAGTTATAACCTGTTAGATCCTTAGTTATTAAAGTATATTTTATTCCTAATTTATACCTCAAATTACAAAGTATACAATATACATTTTGTAACATTTAAAATAGGTGTGCTGCGCATTCGGGATTATATTAGATATTTGGAAGGTAAAGCTACAGAACCGAAAATGGCGGACAGACCGGAAGAAGAACTGGAAATTGATCCAGCATTAAGGAAAGACATTGCAGATTTGTTAAAGCAATGTCACGATTTATCTAATGATATCTATCAAACAGAACAGGAAATAAAAAATCTTGGAGTATGTATAACATATGCGATAGATAAGTATATTAAACAAGCTTTATATTTTAAATATTTTAAGTTCTTTATTTCAAAAGACGTAACATGTAACATATTTAACAAGGCAATTGACTTATTGGTAATGTATCAAATGATTGTTTCTGTATTTTTAAATAATTTCCTGCTAAAGCAGTTTTCGAAATTTCTTCCGTTTTAAATTATTTTGACAACTAAAAGGGTAAGAACCTAAATTAAATTTATGTTATAATTTAAAATTTTTAAAGATAAAAAACTGTGACTATTGATAAATGATAAACGACTTTACATTTCTTCCATTATAATTAGGTATATTCGTTTTATTGAAATAGTCTGCATAATAATATCTATTAAAATAAAAATCAATACATTGTTTTGGTTTTTTTTTTCGTAATACTTAAAAATATATAAAAGCATAAATATTTATAGTATATTTAAATATTTAAATAAAATATGATCCTTAATAATAAAAATACTTAATAACAGTATTTATTAACAATTAGATGTAGCTTTACGGAAAAACTCATATTTATATATATGTATTAATAGTGTCATTTATTATTTTAATATAATGCATAGGCTAAACCTGGCGAGGGCATTTTCGATCCTGACAGCTGGCTAAATGTAAGTCCGAAGACGACATCCATTAGATATACTAGCAGAATTTACGTACTATTGGAATTTTATTTTTGTATATTTCTAATGGCCGAATGATTTTATGTTAATCAGGACTTGGCATTAGCTACAATTTTTATGCAAAAAAGATTTCCTTAATGAAAGGTGAGAGAAACATATTTATAGATAGATAATTCAAATCTTTGACAAAAAAGCTCCCATTTAAAAATGTAAGAATGAAAAAATTTATTGTCCTAAGCTTTCGCGTGAAATGGTTCTAAATTCGAATCTTCAACAAACATAATAAATTATAACATAAATGTTCATAATTCACGCGTAATTTCTCATAAGAGAAATTTGAATTTTTTATTTCTTATTTTACCTGCAAATTTATTGGTATTGATTACATCTTTCATATCATCACTTATTAAGAATCGATGGTGTAGCATTATCAAGAATTTCTAATGAAAAATAATTTAAAAAGTGCTTTATTCATATATGGAAATGTTTAACATAGATAGGTACGAATATTTTTTGACATATTATACGAATATTAGTGCGTTATTGAATTATGTAATATCGATATATTGTTACCGACGTTGGTTACCGCATATGAATCACAATGATATGGATTAGTGATGTTACTTATTAAGTGAATAAACCTGATAGATCTAATAAATCATTCCGTACTCTAGAAATTAATAAATGTCTTACATCCTCCGTTCTATTAAATTGAATGTCCTAAATGTATTTTCAAATTGAAGTAAAAATTTAAGTAATATAACTTTAAACAAATTATTTCATAATTTTGTTCATTTATCAAAAAATAGAATATTTCTAACTTAATTGTTAGCTTTATCAATTGAATCTATTCTCATGTGATGGAAATATTTTAGTTATGTCCATAAAAATACGACATTACGTAAATATTTTCCAATTTTTTCCCTTGTTCTTTTTCTTTGCAGTCGTTGACATTGACACAGTTAGCTGAGCTTCACGATAAGATTTGCCAGTTGACATTAGACATGGTGCACCAGGATAGCAGAGCAGTGCCATGCGATGGTTATGAACCAGCGACTCCGTCAAAGGCGGATTATAATACTTTGAACCAGCGTATAGCTGCTTTGCAGAAACAGATAGCAGAGAAGCAAATGGAGGCAGGCTGGAAGCTCCAGGAACTGAGGAGGGCTCTTCAAAACGAACAGGCTAACTTAATTCGAATCTCCGATCAGATGAACTTTGAGAGAAAACGCAATTTGAACCTTCAGCATAACATGGATAATTCACCGTAATCCGGTTTTCCTTTAACTTCGTTCATCGTTTGACGATCGTTTTCTCCAAGACATTTCACGGATGGGAAGAATTATATTCCCTCGTTTCTTGAAGCTAATGAATTTAACGAATGCATAGTGAACTATAAGATCAACAAACTGTACAAGAAAACGTAAGTCCTGAAATTGTATTATCAATGATACATCTGTTTCTTATTCAGTGATCACCGATGTAAGTATATGTAAATAAAAAGTATGTCGTTACAAAATTAATATTTGAACTTTCTTGTGTGATTTGTAGTTTTCGCGTTAGTTCCGCATCTCTAAATGTTCAATACATTAAAAATGAAAACTGTCCGACGAAATAGAAACAGGGCCTTGATATTCATAAGAATGCGAAAAATGTATTGTAAATCACTCATAATTCTGGCAGTTGAATGCAATTTTAAATAGAAAAAAAGTTACTTTGTAATTACATTTCAGGTAAGAATAATTCAAAATATCAGTAACTAAAAAAACAAAATTCAGCTACATGTGAGAATAGAACAGAGGGCTTGCTTGTGTGACAACGATCATAGGCAAATCCACGTCATTCCATACTACCTGACAGTGAACCGTTAGACTTTGACCTGACCTTTTCACAACATTACATTTTCCCCATTACGTACGACAATCAGGATCCTCTCCTTGCTCCTCGACTCCTACAAACGCAACATATAAAAACTGCAAGCATTCGACCACGACACTAGTCTTGTGTACAGTCTTGGCCGTGATTTGAACAACTATTTTGACTTCGCTACTTCATTGTAACATTATACTTAATCATTTTGTGAATAAAAG
>CM026165.1:11551019-11570350 GCA_014825975.1 Bombus haemorrhoidalis | reverse complement strand
GTGTTATTTTTAATTTGTTTGCGTTTAATCCCTTTATAACTGCAAAATCAAGCAAATCAGGAGTTTTGTTTAGATCTGTCGGCCAATATGTTGGTTTTCCTGTGGATAATATGTTGAGATTACTAGCTCTAATATATGTTTCTAGTGTTTTACCTCGAGGTGTGTTAATTCTTGAGCCCCATAGCGTAAGATTTGCATTAAAGTCTTCCGCTGTCATGTATTTGTCACCTAAGGATTAAAAGTACTCTTCCCATTTTTGTAACGTTATTTTGCGTCACGATGGTGCATATACTGCTGACATTTGGAAGTAATTGCCATTAATCTGTATTTTAATGGTGGTTACTTGAACGTGTTCCTGATTGATTTGGCTATGTATGTGGCGTTTGATATGGTTTCTGATTATCACTGCGGCCCCTCCGTGTGCTTTTCTTAAGGGATGTTCGGTATCATAGATGGTGTAATATGGTATTTTTATGCAGCTTTTTGGTGTGAAATGTGTTTCTGAAACAAGTAATATGTCAATATTATTGTTATACAGAAATGTTTTAGTTTCGAGTGTCCGTTGTTGTAGACCATTGGAGTTCCAAGCTGCTGTTTTCAACGTGTCCATTTCTACTTTTTACTTAACAAGTTAGTAAGTACTTGTAGCATGACTGTAACTTGTTATGTTTGTTGTCAGTGTACTACATTTTGTTCACTTATCATTTTTGTTAGCATTTGTGTTTTTGATAGATTTCTTGAGCAGTTCCTCGATTTCTGTAGGGTCGTTATTGTTGTTGTTTTAGTTTTGGTTGTGTAAGAGTGGTGTTTGATTAGTTACTTATGCATAACTTCGACTATCAAAGGTGTTGATGTTTCTATGGTTAGTGTTCGGTACGTTTTGTATATTTGTTGTTGGCTCTGGTTCTGTAATTTCTTGTTGTGAGGGATAATTGGTGTCTGTCCTGCTTCGAAGCGATGGAAACAGTTTTCGTTGTAGTTGTTTTCTAACTTCGTAGGCTTTATAACTTGCTGGATAGTTTCCATTACAGTTATAGCATTTTATTTCGTTTATCTTTCTTGTGTATAGGCAGTTTGTTGTTAGATGGTTTTCTGTACATTTGACACACGCCGGGTTTCTGTTGCAGTTGTTCTTTGTATGTCCGTATTGTTAACACCGTATGCATTGCGGTTCGTCCTTCTTCTAACGAGAAGGCTCAACTGTTACTATTGTATTTAGTATCCTTTTAATGCCGAAGATTTCTATGTTATTAGTTTTATGTTCAAGTTCTATTGGAAACAGTGGTAATGGCTGTCTTGTATCGTATCTGGTTATATTATTTATTGCTCTTACTTGGTGTCCAATTTTTGCTAGTTTCTCACATATACTTTTTGTGTTTGTTCTTGGGTGTAGTCCTCTAACTACTACTTTTTAGCTCTTTCCTGTTTTAAACTGGTATATAGATACCCAGCGTTCTTTTCCTTTATTGCTTGTATCACTTTTCTAAAGATTTCTGGAGCTTTTGTTTGTACTTTTACTTGTCCCAGTTTTAATTGCTTTATAGTGAAGTTTTCTTTTCCAGCAGTCTTGTTCAATAGTTCAATTAGGGTATCTATCTATTTGGGCATCGATGTAGATCGGTGGTGGCTTAACGATATGAATTGTAGTTTTTTCTTTTTTGATCCGTATCTACCTCTTTTATCAGTGAATTGTATGAATTTTGGAGTGGGNGTGTCATGTAGCCACTGATGCATTTTTGTATCGAAATTTTTGATAACCCTTATGCCCGCAATTATTTTACGCTTCTTGTGAGCTGCTGCTAACTTCCAGTTTTCATATTGATATAATAGTTCGTCGCCATTGTTGTTCTCCGCTGCTGTTGCAATGTTTTCACTTCTTTTATGGCTTTCCTGTTCTTTTTAAGTTTTCCTGTTCTTTATTAAGTGGTGGTTTTAGACTTAACGTATTTATATCTTTGTTTTTGTAATATTTTTCACTGTTAGTTGTGATTTTGATTGGCGGTGTTTGATGTTGCATTTTGGAACTTTCATCGTTTGACAGTAATCGTTGACGGTTAACCGCCTCAATTCACTACTTGTCGCACTGATACTTGTTTTCGTTCGCACTGGAGCACAGCTGCACACGTCTGTTTACCGCGATTGCTCGGGTAGAACTGAACTTTTCCAAGTAACTACATTCCTGAAGGACCGTGAACATATCGATGAGTCACATGGCTCATTGGAATTTCCCGTCCCTTCTAGCCTGTCAACATTCAGTAGTTCATCGGATTTTTCTTAAATAATCTTTCCACGATACTACAATATAATATGTAAAATAATATATTGCTTGTTGAATGTTCAAAGGTTGATATTGTTTCAAGAATGTTGGATATGCAATGTTGAAAAGATATTATTATTTGTATCGTAATTTGGTCATCAACTGTTAAAGGAATGTTGCCATCACTGAAATTCGAAATTGAAATTGACAATTCATAAACAATCAAATTGAGTATATAGTTATTTTTATAAATGTTAAAACTGAATCGATACGATTAAAAAATGTATTTTTATTTTTACCATAAAGATACAGCAAAGAAACACTGATTAAAAATAGTAGAGTAGTCAATTTCTGTGCAAGCCCTTCTTCAAAAAGTATTAAATAAAGCACAAGTATTAAACAAAACAAAATATATAATCTTTTTGTAACTTATGAATGTATTTCATAATAATAACTAAGCAGCTAAGCAGCTATTATTGCAATACAATCCTGAATATTTTTGAAAACATTTTAAATCCTTGTAAATCAAATGATAAGAAATTTATAATATAAATATATTTTGCCTCTTCTTTCTCTCCCTCCTTCTCTCTCTCTCTCCTTCAATTTTTTCTCCTTTTTATAATTAATATTATAATGCGCTAATTCTAAACAATAATATATAAAAGATTATCAAAATTTAAAACTTAGTCTTTATTATATAATCTTCAGGTACTTCAAGTCATATTAGCACATAATAAAAAATCAGTTTCTCATTTACTCTATACTTTACCATATTTATATGGATTCTGCATAAATAATTATGTACATATTTGCAAACTTGTTTAAAAGCATTTAAACTTTTATCAAAGATGAAGACAAAAGTACAATTTTTTATACAAAAACAATTTTAATCTTTCTTCTTACCCTTAAGGTTAATTTTCTCGGGATGTTGTCTCAAATCTGCTAAAATATCGATAACATCTTTTGTATGAACATTATTCTGAATTCTGTAATCTATAGCTTCTCTGATGGTTGTTTCAAAGAAATTGATAACTTCATGATCAGTGAATAGGCGACCAAAAATTCTGAATAGGAATGGATATTCCCTCAATCTATCCGTGAGAAATTGTTCGATGTTTGTGTCAAGAGCTCTCTTTCCCATTTTAAGAAACTGACAGTTCTCATCCGTTATAGCATTTGTCTGAATACTAAACGCGCAAGCAGCGATCGCGTCAATGGTGAATTTCGCGGTAGTATCACGAAATTCAATCGGCTCGCCCTTTTCTGCTAATTTCTCTAGGTATTTGTCATAAGTGTTCGCACAGTCTGTCATCAGGTGGAACATTTCCTTTAGCTTTCCTGACGAGAAGAAGGGTGAAAGTTTGATTCTTAGGGGTCTCCATCTTTCTGCTTCCAGCCTGAAGATTTGCTCAGATAATGGCTCGACCTGTAAAATTACAAGAATTTTACTTATTTGTTATATGTGGTATGAAAGATAAGTCGGAAATAATTTTAATACAATTATATAGATTATAGTTAATATAAATAAATATATTATTATACGACTATTCAGCGGCTACAATGCGGGTACTACAGGTAACGCGATTACGACAAGAATTAAAATGATTCTGATATAATCGGACATTTCCATTTGATACTATAAATTACAAAAAATTATAGGTTGAATCAAAGGATAAATCTTCATTAATTTTTGCTAACAATAAGAAGCATTTTGTACTTTTATAGATTTTGCACTTTTGTAAATAAACGATAAAATGTACTTATTATGGTTAAAAAAGATATTCTTACATAAGATATTGATATTTAGTTGATGTTATGTAATAGACGAATCAACATCATAACAATGTCGCAATTGATAAATTTCGTATAAGTAGATATGTCCGATTCATCGCTATTATAAAAATTTCAACAAGCGCACATATACAGAGGTTAATATCTACAAAGATATAGACTAGCATCTAATGTCCGAAAACCTTGAGTTGTTGATAGCTTTAATTTAGATAATTTAATTTAGATTACGATAGATTAAGAAATGTTTTGACAGAAATAATTATTTGCATTAAAGTTTTAAATAATTTCATTATACAACTCTGATATAAATCTAGTAATTGTTTTAAATGACAAATAGTGGTTTCAATTATAATACCTAACTGCTTCCGATTTCTGGGTACATGTACTTGGATAATACTTTTTACTATAAAGTAATAATATTACAATATATATAAATGCTAATACGAATAATTGTTAAAAATAATGTAATGTAATAACAGCAATAATTTCTTAAAAATAATATAGTGAATGTGTATTCATTTGTAAATATTGAATTCTAAATGGTGGAAAATTTTTTCTCTTTGAAACCACTGTTTAATTTACGTATCTTTGCACATTACGTATGCAAATTATAAAAATTGTTTATTCATATCGTTAATATGAACAGAAACATCGTTTGTTTTCACTTATTCATCATTTCGTAACAAAGCATAGTAATAAGTATATGGAATTTACAATTTATAATAAGCTAATATATCTAACAAATAAAGATTCGCTTTAACAGAATGTAAAAGATTATTATAGTCGCATTTCTGACTATAAGGTACGGAATTTGCAATCATAACAGATAAAGTATAATCACACGTAAAAAGAAATATTGAACTTTGTACCTTATTTACCAATACCTTATTTTTAAAAATAATGATGTATTTCAATTTTTGTAGGAAATTTTGTTTCATTTCGTTCTAATTTAAAACAACGTGAACGTCAACTCATTCAAGCTGTGAATAAGTGGCTCACACAATAATAGTTGCAGGAGTTATAACAATTCAACGTGATATATTAATACAAATATTGCAAAGCATAATAAATACCAATAAATATAAGAATAAAATATCTCAATATTTTAGCTAATAAAGCTAATCAACTTTGGCAAAGATCACGGAATAAAATTACAGTCGCGCCATGGAACTTCATATATCGAATTTATAATTTTTTTGCCTGTCCATAGGCTATTATTATGTAATTCAGCTCATATCTTAGTCTCTATTTTTCATATAAATTAGAACGATTATCAGAAATAAGACCGGAAAATTGGACAAAACATTGAAACAACAGAAGTTTCAAATACGGTTTTAATATTCCGAACTTTAGTCTTACTTTGGTTTGTTTTTCCAAAATTTGTTTCGCCAGCTATCAAACATACTGTATATTTGACTACTTTTATTTGTCCATTTTGGAACTTTTAACAAAATTTATTTAACAGCTACAACAGCTTTATTAGAATGAGCAAATTTCCAATAATCCCAAATATAATATAGCATGTAAAATCTCAATTACTTTATAACATGCATGTATCAATTATCATAATAATAATAAAATTAATGATTTGTTTCAGTAAAACATAAAATGTTAATACGTATACCTCTCGTACGGGGCCATGCGTTCTTTGAGCAAACTTGTTAAAATCTTTAATAAGAACATCCTTGATCAAATCCAGATCTCTTAAAACTAACAGCGGTTCGTGACCTCCGTAGACTCCAACCATCGGTTCATCTCTAAATTCATTGTAGGCTTTCTGGAAACAGTCCATAGTCGAATCCTTTCCCAGAAGCACATCCTTGAAATTACCCAAAAACGGAAGAGGCTTTGGTCCTTTGACACCACGTTTTCGCCAGTAGTTTAACTTTATCATAGAATAGTAATAAAGCAGGATGAATACAGTGACAATTAATCCAATGGTCTCTATCATTAGCCAAGACATGATGATCTTGTTAAATTCTAATTTTTATCAAGTTGGAAGAAATTTTGCACAAGCACAAAGTCGATTCTCGAAAGAAATCTACAGAATTAACTTTTTCCCAGTTACTAAGCTTTCTTTGACGCTTCACTGTTCCAGTCTACTCGACGAAGTCCCAAAGAATGTGAATCTGCTAATATAATTCGCGTCTTAAATACACCCAAATGTCAAAGTTTATCGAAATGTACGATAAGATGCCTGTCTAAAGATGTATTTTGAATTTCGATAGCGCTGCCCAGCGTCGTAAAAACATCGTTTCAGCATCTTTTTGCGATCACGATCTCCGTTATGTTGTCGTGCAGACGATCCTTGCTATATTCATGCAGGAACGCGACAAAACAGACAATCTAATTGATAACGTGATCGAAATCGAGTTGCATTCTTTACGAAGATCTTGAAATGTCGAGTCGAAAGTCATTTGTTCTTGTTATGAATAATGCACTTCTGCGTCAAGTAACAATTTGTATTTTATATTTTATTACGAATGACGCATTTTTGTCGCATTTTGACGTATCAAGTCGTAAACTGTATTTCGACCACGATACACTAAACACAATACAACTGATTTCTGTTATGTATGTATAGGTATATATAATTGCTAATGTTATAATTATATATTTTTATTATTTTATATATATTATATTTTATATATATTATAGCTAAATATGCATTTGTTACAGATACCTATACCGTTACATTTTGATGATAATAATAATAATAACAATAATAATCTGTATTGTCATTTCTTGGATACGCTATATATATATCCGATATTAATGCAAGTTTATGTTCTAATGATTATAATTAATAACAAAAAGAAATCTAGATAGAAAGTTGTTTGGAGTCGCGTTTGGGACGTGTTGACGGGTTACTGCCGCTAGAAGTGTGGTTGGAGAAGGTTGAGGATGTATGATTGTGGAAATCTCGGCAGAATTGCAAGGGTTTTCAGTGAATTAATAGTACGAGGAATTGAAAGGATTCATTGCGATAAAGTGTAAGGGGTTAGGAAGTGGGATGAGGAGATAAGAGAAGGGGCATGAGTGAATGGTGTTGGGTGGACGTTAAGGTGTGTGTTGTAATGGATCCGACGTAGATCAGGATCGAGGGTCGGAGATGCAATAGGTTTGAATATAGTTGGGTGGAAATATCCTCGTTGAACAAGAGTGGGTGGAGTGATTGCAGGAAATAATGTGAAATGGAAGATAAATGAGAGATGTATAGGTTAATAATTGTGATATGATGAGTCAGAGTCGGTATGTTTACTGGTGTTATCTTGAATGTTACCCGGTGGGAGCGACCTTTACTTGAAGTTAAACGTTCAAATAAGGCCCTGTTGAAGCGTTCGCGAATTTTGATTATAAAGTGATGGTTAGATATGTATATAATGGTGAATTAAGATTAGAAGTATTATTAATGACTTTGGCTAGAGTATTACATGGAAAGGCTATAACGATTATGACGATCTTGGCAACAGAAATGAACACGAGAAAGGAAGAACGAATTTATGACGGACTATTCGATTTGAAAAAAAAAGAAGAAAAGTGTGGACAGGTCAGTAAGAAGGAAAAAAATTCCGGCTCAGGGGGTTTCGGAGCCCCCAGGCCCCGTCGGTCTTGCGGGTGGTGCCTCTCCAGGCTCGCCCCGATGGTCATCAAATGATTGGCTGAGGAATGACGAGAGGATGGTCGGTCCTAGGGCCACCTCCCGTGCAATGAAAGCAACCGGAGACCAAGCGTTTCTGGAAAGTGACGCGGAGAGAAGATTAGAGGAGGTTCCGATTCGTCTAATCGGAATGAAGAAGAGCACTAAGAAGGAGTACGCCTTCAAACCGCGGCGAAAACTAGAGAGGGGCCCGATAGTAAAAGAGAAATTGATGGGTCAGGATGGAGATTGACTCCCAAGCGGAGTTGATCGATCAAAGTAGTTACCCAACACCTGATACGAGCAGAACCAGAAAGGGGAAGAGATTGAAGGAGAAAGAGAAGACGTTGGGAAAAAGGAAAGGGTTGGTAGTAAAAAGAAACAACGAGGGAGCCATGGAAGATGGGTCTTCCGCGGACGAAGGCAGAAACCCAATGCTAGGTCTAATCGATGTTGGGTGACTCATGAAGAGTCCTTATAAAGAATATGGAGAGAATGATTAGGAGAATCAGTGGTACCTGCAAGAGTGATCCGACATTGGAGAAGTTGAAGACGAATAATGTAAGGGAAATAATGAATGTGAAGCGTTGGATGAATACCACTGCCGAAATGAAAAGGGGATGTTAGGACAGGTGAACGGTGGCTACCCAGATGTTACCTGAAGAGTAAGAGGAAATATACCGTGGTGGAGTGTCGATAGCCGTCCAAACAGAAGTCGACCAGTCGGCAAAAGGAAAAGAAATTTCGCCGTTGGAGGAAAGAAGAATAATCAATAGAAAAAAGTCAAGGTAAGAGGAGCTATCATATGCTGAGGCATATGGTANCGCAATTTCGTAAGTTATCGTGACATCTTCAACTTGTTCATGCAATTGTGCAATGTTTGAAACCGCGTGCTTTGATCGATGTAATGTAACATCTGAAGGGGAAAAAGGTTTTTCGAGACTCGTTCAATACAACCACTACTGACTTTTAACGTGTAGATAAATACCTCCTCGTCAAAGAGATAGCCCAGGTGTGCTATTTTTAATTTCTCAGTGATGCGAGCAAAGTTTTTCGTCTGTTACGTATAATAACACAACATTATGAGCTCAGAATGTGCGGTTCGTTGAAAATAATTGTGTGATAAAAAGAAATTGTTTTATTTTAAGAACGAAATGATACACACTCTGTTAATATGTTTAGAAATTGCTCAGTAGTTTATGATCTATCAACGAGTAAAGATTACAATGCAATATTATATAAATTTGTAAGTATGGGACGTGGAAAAAATTAAACAAGTCTGAAAAAAGCAAATTTTTGAACTAAAACAGCAACTGTTATCAGTAGCAAAAATATCGAAAGTAATAAGAAGAAGTCGTAAAGTAATACACAATTTCTTAAAAAATGTTGAAGGTTATGGCAAAAAAAAAAGTACTGGTCGGCCATCATCGTTATCCGATCGTGATAAACGAGCAATTTTGCGTTTAGATTGCAACTCGCAGTTAACAAGGATGCAAATAATAGAAAAATCTAGTGTTAGTGCCAGTGTTTCGAGTGTCCGTCAAGTTCTATTATCCTGCAAAGATATTAAGAGACTAAAATTGAAAAAGAGACCTTCGTTAACAGCGAAACATAAATTAGAACGTTTATGCCTTGCAAAAGGAAGAATACATTGGAAAAAGAAATGAAGAAGGGTACTATTTTCAAACGAAAAAGATTCAACTTGTATGGTCCTGATGGGTTCCAATATTATTTTCATGACATAAGAAAAGAGACAATGTCAGCAATTCGACGACAAATGGGAGGAAGCAGCGTGATCCAGAAACTATATAAATTGATACCAAATCGTACAATAGAAGTAATAGAAAATAAAAGTAGATGTATCCATTATTAAATAAGTATATATGTAACAATAATTATTGTTAGTTACAAATTATGTTGGTTATTATTTTCTTATTGTATATGTGCTATCATTTCGTTCTTAAAATAAAACAATTCTTTTGTTATACAGTAAACCTCATAATATTTTTAATTATTTTCAATGAACCGCATATTCTGAGCTCATAATGTTTTAATATTATACGTTACAGACGAAAAACTTTACAAGCGTCATTGAAAAATTAAAGATAGCACACCTGGACTATCTTTTTGACGAGGAATGTATGTTATAATATGTAAAATGATTATAATTAAAATGTTAAATATAAAAGAGATTATAATTAAAGTGCCATGGTGAAAATAAATATTGCAAGTATGTACAGATACACATAAATATTGGGTCATCTGCTAATTTCATAAAGGAACAATTGAAAGGTTAGTAAAAATCAATTATGAATCCTCATAATTAATTTTTTGGATACCGGATAGTGAAGTAGCAACGGAGAGCCCGATTGCTGGGTTAAATTGATCCACAGAGAAAATTTAGATATATCTATACATCTTTAAGGATAGTTTTGCAATAACATTTTGTTTTGTTTTCGTGGTCTTATTTTCAGTAAGATGCGAGTCGGCTGATACGGTGAGTGATCTATAGATCAAATTATAGTGACCTGACTGCGAGGGTTAATTTACTGATTCATCTATAAAATCTTAACTCATCTGTAAAATGTAACAAAATACGTACGCTAATTCAATAACCATAAGTTAATAGATATCTCAGTAAGAATATTTAAAACACTGTAATAAACGTATTGTATGCTTGCTGGTCAATCTTTATTTTAAAGATTATTTTAAATTCTATACGAACATAGGTTCGAAAAATTGATCAGTATACTCTTATATAAATATCAAAGTGCACTATCGTGGTATCTTTGTTTGCTAATGTCATATTAAGTAAATAATGACCATCGGGAAACGATGGCGGTAAACCATCCATGCTGTCAATTACGTAGTCTTCTCGTTGGTAAACCCCCTAAAATGTAACAAATTATAAAGTTAATTATCTAACGTATTTATTTTCAGAAAAATTTTCGTAAGTATGTACAATATGATTTCTTTATTTGCTCGTTGCATATGTACATTGCATATATTGTAAAATAGTTTAACAAAATAAAAACCACAATTTACTTTATTAGGTACTTTATTAGGTATATAATGAAATATGAAAGAAAGAATAATTAATTCCTCTGTGATAAAAATAAATTAAAGGTTCTTATCTGTATTACATTTTTGAGTATCAAATTGTTTACACACCGGGTTCGGAGGGCAATTATCGCCATCCATGTTGATTGCTCTTATTATAGGTACCCCTATAGATTTTGAATCTGCTGCAACCTCACAAAAACTTGTATCTATATGAAGTCCAAGATCGACCGTATATTCACCCATTCGAACTGTAAATACGTCGGCTGTTACCTATAAAAAGAAATGTTGATGATATGGATATTAATTTAATAATTCGAGTAATTTTGTAATCTATCATGTATAAGTTATATATAATATCTATTATATATATTATATACTATATATATTTTACATAACCTCATATAATTTCTATTACAAGGACATGTAATTAATATGTCTTGTATATATCATATTATATAATAATATATAATTTTAACCTGTGTTTTAATCACTCTGCTTTCGTGGTAGGATTATTGTTTTAATATGAACTATAATACATATCATTAATAGAGAAGATAATATGAAACCCATTTTCATTTTAATAAAGCTTTTCTAAAACTACGTAATTAATTTACCTAATTACTATATACATATATATATATATCTTTTTTTAATCTAATTGTCGTTTGTTTCTCTTTCATGTTTAATTGGATGAACTCAAATGAAAAAAAAATTTAATTGGAGAATTCACTGGTCTCACTATGATGATCGTTTGAATACTTGTAAGAAGAAAATATGCAAATAACATTTTTTTTTTCAATGGATACACGTTCATCATTTTCCTCTAAAAAAGCGGAATTATTCAAAGAGATCGATAAGAAGACGCATCTCAATGAGATGCAGAGTTAACTCACAGTTAGTAATCACGATTACATTACAAAAACTTCTTCCCTTATAACTACATGGTAGTTCCATAGATATTACGTATCATAGTTATTTCCTACTCACAGCGCTAAGTAATTAAAACACTTAGTAGATATTACTGTTACATTGAGGTGAATATACATTTAAACTATAAACTCGAATATATGTTAACAACTACAAATTTTTACAAGTCTTTATAAGTTAAACAACTAAAAATGACTAATATTCAAAGCAATTGTAGAAAAATTTAGAATATAACAAGATACTTTTATACATGTATATATGTAGATAGAAATAGCAGCCAATATACCAAGATGATTGTACTGCAATTACATATATTAAGTTGTCCGAAAAATTTTTTTCGTTTTATGAGGAAATAATAGACGCACAACGTTTTTTGTTTTATATTATTTTGTCAAATTACGTACGATCCATTTTGTTCTGTTGAGATAAACACTGCGACATTTCACAGACTTGGTTTCACGATTGTATGAAGGTGCACTGTTATAAAAAGGCACGTTTCCGAAAGAAAAACACTTTTCGGACAACCAAATATATTGAAATTTTTATTAAATTGTTTAAGCTAAATGATTAATCGTTATTTATGAATCGAAGATACTTTAAATACATACCTTAGTATCCTCAGGAAGTGCTTTAATGATCTCTATATACGTGTTCAGACTAGCCCCATATGTGCTATCATAGTTTAGTTCAAGATCGCATGACTTAACATATTCTTCATTAATTTGACTACAATCAATATCTTCCAATATTATGTCGTAATCTGCCTTATATTAACAAATATAAATTACTTAAAAAATTAGAAATCAAACATTTAAGAAGCAATGTAAAAACATAAAAGAAAGTTTTTTAGTGAAGCTTCTTCTTTTTATGAACAGTTTTATATTTTCTAATTTTTATCTTTACAATATCTTATATTACTTTCAGATATTTATTAATCTTTATTAAGTTTGGATTATATTAAAATTTCAAAAGAAATAAACTTCTTTAAGCAAATACTAAAAAGATGATGGTTACAATTACAATAGGTATTCTTGTTTCTTAGAAAAGTGTATGAAAAAGTTTGTTTCATCCAAAAAGCAAACGTGCCCTGATTTTTTAAACAACGTGGAACGTTCTTATAGTATTTCACAAAATATTACTCCATAGAGAAAATTACTACACGACTTAATACATCATTTGTAGAAAATAGTTAAGTATTCAAAATAATTATTTTATGTTTACCTGCACCATGCACCATCCTAACGCACAGACTGTGAACAACCAGAAGAGCATCCTGACAGCTGGTATCCTAGACAGCAAGTAGTTAAACGGATTATTTCAATCTGTTAGCGAATAATATTCAGCATTGCTACTGTCATCCATTCGGTTATCCCAGAAAAAGAATCCCGTCTGGTAATGTAACATCTGGTGGATCTGTGATTTTATCACTACTTATTGTCTTTTATAGCCGTGAAACTACTACAACGAACAACATGAAAACACTTGTCACGAACATCGTACATATGTAATTACGAGGGTCATAGTGAAAATTGCTATACTATCATTATGTTATTATTTATTACGTATGTAAGTATACTATTATTATGTTATTATTTATCATTAAATATGTTCATTGACAAATAAGAACGTATTCGCCGCAAAAATATTTCAACAATTTTTGCAACATTGATATTAGACGCATTATCTAATCTTTCCTCAAAGCTACGCTAAATCGTCAACTATCATAAACATACATATAATAGATATTTTTTCAACTTACGTGTTTAGAAAAATTTTAATACTATTACGAGATCAGAACTCATCGGATTATATATTAAACGTTTCAGCAAGTTCGCTCTTTTTAAAATGAAGACATTGACTCCTCCCACTCTGGCTACTAAATATGTACTCATAACAATATTGTTTATATTATTGCATAATATACGATGAAATAAATATACAAATAGCAATACAATATTTAAGTATTTATAAAGTATACAATACAATATTTAATCATAGATTCAATTTATTGTATTATAAACGTTCTATCTCGATTTCTTTTTTGTCCAAAAATACATTTCTTATACCTTGAAGCACCATAAGTGTAGAAAGGCTTCTAAATTTTTATTTCGAGTAATAATTATAAACTAAATTAAATTAAACGTGAAATAAGGAATTTTTCTATTTACCTATATGTTCGTTACCGTATATAGTTAAAGGCTGTTTTAAGAGTAAACCGTTCAATTTGAATGAGCGAATAAGATAAATGATCGGTCGAAACTTATAAACGTTTGAACAAGAGTTCGAAGAGTAACCAATTTCTCATTTTACGTTTTTTGTTTCATTCTTCTCTCACCGAAAACTACATGCATCCATGAGAAATTGAAATTTCCCGGAGAAATATGCCTGTGTATCAACAAAAATGATCATCTCGGTCTGCAGTCAGCTTCTATCAGTGTTCTTTCTCCTCTTTGCGTGACCATATTAAAAAGAATACCAAATAAGACAGTTCATTGATTGTTAACACTGACATGCCCCCTGTTAATCGACAAAAAAGGGACATAACGTGACCTGTATCCGCTATTTTTCGATTCCTGACTTTGAACGAGTTATCATTGCTGTCTAAAGCATGAAGATGATCGCTCACTGGCCAAAAGATAAATTACAATATCTTTGATGCATTCGTTTCACGATGAACTTCTTGCTCTCGAGGATATCTATTCGAGACCAAATAACTCTACAAATAACCTGGACGTTGGTGTTTTGCAAAAAATATAAATATGTAAATATAAAAAATATAATTTTAACGTTAACCTTCCCGCAACATTTTCACCTATATCGATTAGTAATGTACAATTTCAATTATCATAACGTCGATAAAATTTCACGTTTCAAGTGACGACATATAACGACAATCATTAATATTTGTTTCTTATGAAAAGTTAAAAATAATACATATATTATTTATATTTGATCCCAGAAATACAATAAATATTGACAATGAATAAATAATTATTTTCTAAAACGCTTATACTAATTTTCAGTCTTTCATTCGTAGTCAGTATTTAGAAATTCCAACAATAAACTGCTCCATAGACTTAAAGGAATTATCAAAATTACTGATTTAATAATAATAATTAGTCAATTACTGCGAAAATATGCATGTGTATTAATGTACATTGTGTATAAACATCTGTAGTTCAACGATAATGCATCGAGTCTAAAATTTCCTAAACGAATCGCGTTCTTTAAAAATTTAATCTCCTGAGAGATAAATCGACAAAGCAAAACAGGAAGTTTCACAAACGCTAACTTACGATCTATCATCACTTCGATAATACACGGACGCTTTACGAACTTATTCCAATTCCGACTGGATGGACGCACGGTTAAATGGATTTCGTCAATTCATTTACCACTTGATCTAGCTGCGTATTTCAATTATATGCATACTCTTTGTCAGTAGTATCTAGTAGTGGACCATCGCGGCATCGTGGTGTGCACATGCACACTGCACAATGTACACGCGAGCCACACCAACGACGGTTCCTGATAAAATCGTGGGAACGGATGCGGCCCACGATGCAATCGAATTAATTTCGATCGAACAACATCGTGTCACAAAATGAAACAGGAAATCGCGTTGTTATTAGCCATTACTGTTTTCGAGAACATAGCTCGTTATTGGCCTCCGCCGCGTTTTTTCTTCCTCTTCCTATCTATTCCTTTATGCTGCGCTTCGTTAATTAGAATGTAACCGGTGCGATGCGGCGCGATTAAATTACTCGACTACAAGTAATTTATATCGCGAATGAGTTTGATCGTTATAAACACCACCAGTGTAGCATACATCGGTTATATGGAGAAATTTTGTTGTCGACTCGTAGATTTAGAAAAATCGCGCGTCTGTGATATCTTTTGTCCAAGAGATAAAGAACGGCTTGGATTTATATAGATAAATAATGACGAGAATAGTCACGTCATTGCCGAGATCTTTGAGGTAGTAGATTTTAGGATAAAGAAAATTTATTGCGTAGGTACAAGATTTATCTTCTGACTCATTCTTAGTAGATTGTAGATTCTCTTTTCTACATTATAATTATTTATTAGTTAGGCAGAAATTTTAGCTAGTTATTTTCTGTTATAGATTATTAGCGACTTAGTTGAAGCTATAGGTTGAGTTTCATATTTCTAGGAAAAGAATGGCTTATAGAGATTTTAGCAAGTGTAACGTCTGATTTAAATTTTCTAAACTGTTTTATAGGAGGAGGATTAATATTGAGGTATGATCTACCACCAGAAAATTTCTTATGTTATAGAACAAAATCGCGCACATTCATTTTTGTATTGTCTATATCACATAACAGAGTGTTCTTTTTTTCAAGAGACATCTACAAGCGGGCTAATTTTAGATATATGTATAATTTACCCTGATTTTTTATATTACAATCTAATTCTGTCTTAAATTGTCAAAAAATAGTTTGTCATCTTCTACAATGTAAACAACAAACATGATCAGAATCCTTTATCTTATTTTATTATGCGAAACGAATATTTATTTTTAATTTCCTGTAGATATTTTCTATAAACATTTCATTACTAAGGAACTATGTAATAAGAACTCTGTTCGTACAATCGATGATATGGTATGTGCTGTGTCACTCTATTTTATTATCGAGTTAATCGCAATACGTTATATACAAAGTTGAGCGAGATAAATAAAAATATTTATATGGTCTGATACTGTAATATCAAAAATAACATGTAAATATTATGCTACGTTCGGTGACTCTACGTAGCTCAGAATCCATCCCTCGGTCGAGGCTGCCACTCGCTACGTCAGTATAATTAGTTAGACCGTAATAATCATAAGGAACTGCCGTAAAACTAAGCATTTCGATTTGACGGTTAAGGTCGTTAAGTGGTATAAAACAGCTTCGAGTCAAGAGGTTCCTTATGGTTATTGCTCCATCAGGTAATTAGTGGGGAAACGTGGGTTTTCTCATTTTTTCCGAGATTTTGACCGTAAGCGACCGGTGGTAGGGCGACCAACACCCAGCAAGAGTTTTCCTCTGCGGCAGCATCGTCACCGTACTTTGCTGCTTTTACGACTACAGATCAGTCAACATCTCTGCGTTGGGTTCACTATATTAAGTTGTTGAATAAAGAGTAAATTATAACCTATTATCTCAGCATTATAATTAAATTCAATCACCTCTATTGAAATCCTAATCGAAATAGGGAATCGATCATTTTCGTGGCGCCGATTGTACAATCGTAACGGGAATTTACGACTTCCGTTGACGCACTTCCTCGAGATCAGGTCTCTCCGTGAAAGGTCAAAAAACATATTATGTAGTATTGTTTCCATTCTAAAAACTTCTTTCTTTTATTTGAGAAAAGTATCTAATTGTATATTTCCTTGAAATTTTTATCTTTTTGAATGTTTAAATTCAACATCTAAAAGTTTCTAAAACATAAATAAGGAATATCAAAATGATCACCCTTAAATACGAATTTCTAAAAATATGTTAATTTTTTAAATTTTCAAACAATTCGCATGTACGTATACGCAAGCATATGGGTATAATAAAATAAGGAAACCTGTAATTATTTTTTATGACATGCAGTTCCGACAAAATTCGATTCGAATTATAAGTTACAGCCCTCTCAGTGAATTTTTAATACGAGTTCAAAATAATTGAAAAGATAAGGATTTATGACATTGTTGAGTGGGTCCTAAGAGTGGTCTCAGCCTGAAAATCTCTTGAAGGGCCAACAGTATCGTAAATCACTCGGTAAAAGAAGCAAACTTTTATTCTTTACCTTATCTTAAACGAGAAATCAGTCGTCAATAGTTGTTGCTTTCATTTTACGAGAACCAAGGATCATAGTCTAGTCGTCGCGTACGATGGGCAAATGCGAAGAATCAATTCTCAAAAGTCGCTATCTTCCATCTGATGGAAACCAAAGGTCGTGGTCTGGACGCCATGCACACAGGGCAGAGGCGCCAAAGAGCGCCAAGGAGCAGTTATAAATTATACTGTACGACTGCGTATGTGACTTTGTTGTGTTCAGCGGTCACATCACGACTCTTAATTTTCGTAAGACGGAGATGAATCGTACTCTACGACTGACTTTACGTATGTGATTCTGTCGTGTCCGGTGGTGAGACCACGACCGTTAATCTTCGTAAGACGAAAACGTAAAACCATACTCAACGACTGACTGGTTAAATCTGCTTCGTCGTGTCCGGCGCTCAGATCACCACCTGGAGATATCGAAAGCAGGGGAACAACACTACTCTTGATGACTACTCCTTGGCGCCTCTGCCTTTGTGAATTTTTCGGGGCTGGACCACTCTTGGAGCTCATTCAATAGTGTTATATATCTTTATCTTTTCAGTTGTCTTAAATATGCCGTCCACCTTGAACGCTTCGCGACCAACACTAATAATTACAATGTGGCAGTAATACTGATGCGCATATCGCACCATAGTCAAACAGTACAAGTTTACAATGGATATAAGTAAATATTAAAGACAATATACAATGTAAATTTTCCCAGTTATTCCGAGATTGTCGGCTTGACAAGTCTCGATTCAGATTGACCCGATGAAATCTAGTGAACGATCCAAGGTTGTTGGATCTTTATTGTCTTCTGGCAGATTGCAGATTTTTATCACCAAACTTTTCACAACCCCATGCTCTTATTGAGACGACTCTGGTGACGTCATTCTTGCCTGGATACATCTCGGTAAATCTGGAGCTGGCGCAAATAATCGTGTTGCCAACGTCCCAAAAATTATTGATACATTGCTCAGAGTAGCTGAAACCGATTCAAACCATTAACTTCACGTTAGTGATGCCAGGACGAGATATATCAAACAGTGAGCCTCGCATAAGAAAGTGCCCAGGAGCCAAAGGAATCAAATGCATGGAATCGGTTTAGACAGGATGTAATGACCGAAAATTCATACAAGCCTCAACCTGCGTCAAAACCATGTATAATTCTTCAAATGTGAAACGAGTCTCTCCGATTACTCGCAATAAATGATGTCTTGCCAATTTTACCACGCCTTCCCATAATCCATCAAAATGTGGGTCCTGAGGAAGGATGAAATACAAATCTAAGTCTTCAGTAACCGGGAACTCGAAAAAGTGCCACTTACTGATCTCATCTTTCAGAAATCGAATTTTGCCCGAACAGCCGACCCAAACAGAAGTGAGAAACTGCGCTTCAGTGAAAGTGCGACAAGTACTGAATTACAGCATTACTGAATTAAAGCACAGCCATAAAAAAAATGGAAACATTGCAAAAGTAAGCGGAGAACAACAACGACGACGAATTATCCTATCAAGATAAAAACTGGAAGATACTGGAAGGTAAGTGGAAAACAAGAAGCGTAAAATGGTCCCAGGTATAAGCGCTATGGAAATTTCAGATACAGAAAAGTAACAGTGACTACAACACATCCCACTCCAAAATTCATACAATTCACTGATAAAAGAGGTAGATACGGATCAAAAAAGAAAAAACTACAATTCATATCGTTAAGCCACCACCGATCTACATCGATGCCCAAATAGATAGATACCCTAATTGAACTATTGAACAAGACTGCTGGAAAAGAAAACTTCACTATAAAGCAATTAAAACTGGGACAAGTAAAAG
>CM026165.1:11431608-11542660 GCA_014825975.1 Bombus haemorrhoidalis | reverse complement strand
TGATGTTGCGTTTAAGTCATTTCCAGATACATATCCTTCGAGTCATTGTTCCTCTTCTTCTCCCAGCAGCTCCCGCGGTATCTCTGAATATCTATGTATAGCTACCGTTGTGTCTTTAATGTGTGTGTTCTCTTCGGTCAGATGCCTTTGATTCGGTTCCGCAAAATAGAAAGATTTACGGCACTTTTTGCAGGAACACCTGTAGTGACCACAGTGACACAAAAGAGGTCGGAGTATGTTTTAAGCCAAACTGACATCGAAGGGTGGCGAAATTGCACGAATTGTGTCGACCTGGACCGAAAGCTCAGTTGGCCCTGTTAGTAGGTCTACCGCAACACAGCAATAAGCGCGTCTTTTATGCGTTGTGATTGTGTGACTTTTCTTTCGAAATCCTTCGATATTCGCCATACTTTCACTGATTTTTTCTACCGATACACTTTTCTTATTATCAATTAGTAACATGATGGGAACATGAATAGTTATTGTCCTTAAAACTCATGATTCATCGTATTGGTGCTATCTTTCGTCTTTTGTGTCCGATTTTAATGTAATTGTACAGTTTTCTTCTCAAGGTAATTGCGACAGCGAATAGAATGGGAGCAAGTTGTTCTTGTCCTTGCATTTCAATGGAGCATTATAGATGATGAATAAACATCCACCGATTCCGAGCAAGCAACCTTAATCGTTCCTATTTTCAGCGGGACCAGAGTTACCAGTACTTTTGAGACTATTGGTCGTAAAACTATATCTAGGATGAGGATGAGATTGTAACCGTTCGTTCAAACATAAAGTGAGAGTCCTCGTTTTTGCTTATTAGTTTTGATGTTCGTGGGTCTTCGGTGATCGTGGAAATCGAAAAGGTAATGGAGTCGTCGTTTTCAGCGGACGTAGGATAATTCCGATACATCGTGGTAAACCATAAAGCGACTCTGATAATAACTCATGCCCGTCCCAACGCGATAATATTCGATGGACCCTAATGACACCGGTTCGGTATTATCATCAGCATCCGCGGAGTGATTTATTTCTGTTGCTTGGAACACCACATCTTACATGGGCAATTTCCACTGAAAAAGGGCAACGTTACGTCATTATCGGTCAACGATGACGGCAAGTCGTGTGATATGTAACCGTGTATGAAGTGAGGTATGGGACGTGAAGGGTGCCAAAGACACCAGAGACTATTCGGCGTATTTCTTTAATAGTGTTATTGATATTGCCTCGTACTTGCTGTCCACTCTACTGATCACTCGCAATGACTGAACTCGTCGGAACTTGTCTCTCGACTCTCGACTAACTACCGACTGAGGATACCAAAGGCATATTGTTGAGCCAATAGGCCTATTGAAATTTTCCGACCATTTCTGCCTGTCAGCACTTACGCTTTATTGCAGCACTGTATACATTTCATCGGTCTTTATCGGCGATACTACAATGATACTACAAATCAGTTTTTTTCGTGTCCTTAGACCCACCCATCACTAGCTTTCCTCCGCCACAATATTGTCACTAAACTTTACTAATTCTTTAACTTTCGAACAGTCAACATCTTCTTACCGACTCAGTGTACACGCAATTGTAATTATCGAGTGCATAATAAAGTGCAATAAAGAAAAGGAAAGTTAATTGTTGTGTTTCTATTCGACCTTCTTATAGTTATTTGTAATCTGTGTCGTGACTTGTGATTTTACGTGACACGTTCGTCGTTGGTTGTAGTTTCAGCAAGATGACAGTTACAACGGCCTTGTGTCGCTATAGAAGCAAGCATTAATGAACTGTGAACAAAGTATACAATTAACCGATCGAGTAACTCCATTAATAACAACGAAGATGTTTTATAGCGAACCCAACCGAAGGGGATGATCGAGAAATTTTAAGAAAAGACGAAGCACCCCTGTCGAGCTGCATTCTTGCTCAGTCGTTTCATGAACCCTGTTCGATCTATATACTTGATGTGCACCGTGTGTATGTGCGTGTGTGCATTATTCTACGTGTGTGATCATTTATGGTCATGATAATTCGAAAGTTGACCAACAGTTTCTCGTATCTCGAAAGCTACACTATTATCGATCAGTTGACGTCGGTGAACGTTGTCCAAGTTGTAAATACATAAATATTCGGGTTATTTGTGTCGATAAGTTGGTGAAAAGAAGTTACAAGCAGTAGGAAGTAGCAGGAGTAGAAATCGCGATGTGTAGTTACAAAGAAGCGAGTGTGCTGTGAAATTTGCGCGACGGCGTGCCACGACGGATAGCTTTGGAATCTAAAAAGATGGAGAGAATCGGTTCAGAAGCAGAGTTTTAACTCAACCTATTGGAGAGCTAGATTCATTGAAACTTTAAGCTATCTCGGGTAACTTGCTATCCTGGAGTTAAAGTGTTGAATATTCGAGGAGGAGCAGGGGATTCGCCAAGACTCGTCTGTTTAAATACACGCAGTCGCAGAATGAAGAGGATACTTTTGCTGATGAGCGTGATGGCTTAGTTTATTGTAGCGGAAATTTTCCTGGACGATGCGACGAGCCGAGTAAAATAATTGAAATTTCTGATTCTCAACTGACCACGTAGGAACATTCAATTAAAAAGTAACAGTAATTATTAGCGATTATAAGAAATTTCCAATGACATAAGATGTAGTCTGTAAAATAGTCGTATAGTGCGCAAATATTTCTCTGGAGACATCTGACTATCTTTTTAAAGATAGTCTTCATCATCTGTACGGTTAGTTTTACGAAGTAATCAAGCAAGCAATTTTCTAATATTTTTTGTTATAATCTGCAGGATCGTAGATATCATCGACTATTTATTTTTTTCGGGTTTTATATTTTTAGGAGGGAAATGAACTAAATTTCATATAAACAGTCTTTTGTAACTTCAGAATTTGGAACAGAGTACTATATTTGACTCTTTCTGATTGCTTCTACTCTTCGTTTTTACTTTACTATGTTACTATAGTTGTATATAATCAATTATACGTTGGGAAAATTGAAAAAGATATAAAGTTAGTTTCTGTAAGTTAATTTTTTTCCGTTCATTTGACGGGGTGTTAATTGTTTTTAGATAGTTTAGAAGTACAGAAATAATTCTTTAAAAGTTATATTCTTTATTTATCTGTAAATGAAACTATAATTATGATATAATAAAAGAAAAGTATTTTTTTATTATATCATATTCTCTTAAAGAGAGAAACGTTTCAACTGAATTTTTCGTCGCACGAATACCTTTTTATCTCTTAAATTTTTATCATGGTTCAATGAGAAATTTAATAAGACAAATCTCCTGCTACCACTATGCAAAATAAAATGATGTTTCTACATCGTTTCAGGGAACAGTAAGAAATTTTGGAAGTACAAAATCGACTTGTATCTTATCTCGTCTTAATTTTGGTAGCAAATATAATTCAACGAAAACATCACTATTTTAAGATACTTATTATTGCCTCATTCTATGATTTCTCTTTCCTTTCAAAGTACTAAGTAAAGTTTTATTTCATAACGAACGTTATAAAAGGGACAAAGTTCAATATTTCAGGAACAATTATTTTTAGGAAAAATGTACCTTACTATACTTAAAATTCAATACTTAAATTCAAAATTGGTTATTGTGTTGAATTTGAACACAAAAATTGGATATAGGATTTGAAAAACAAGATCCTTGATTCCTAAATTGTTTTTGATAAATTTTATCATCAAATATGCTATTATCGCAAAGACTCATTTATTGTAAGTGATGTCTTTATTTATTGCTTGAAATAATGGACATATATCGAGAACGATAAAGTTAATGTAACATCTTGTTTAGCTTCCTCTTACGTGTAGGTAATATGATATCCTTGTTGAAGCGGATTTTGTATTAGTTTGTTTAAACAAAAGTTAAAGGAATTTAATTTAAATTACTTGGATAACATTGAATATACTATGAATAAAGATAATATAAATACAAGTTTGAGACTTTGTGGCTTGGGTCTTTAATCTAAAGAAATTCATTATTTTAAATTATTGAATTACTTCGCATTAATAATATGTTTCTCGACCGTTCGCGGAGAGAACATAATTGGCTTAATTCATAAACAGTTATTTCTCAGTTTTATTATTTAAGTACGGCTATAATAAAAGTCTGAACTAAAGTATTGGGGACCTTCCCAAACATTACAAAAGAAAGGCCCCGATGTCCTTTCATCTCCGACATATATTTCCAACAACTTGTAGGCAAGATGTTTATCCTCGGTGCGTATGTGTAAGTTAGAGATGCCTAATTTAAAGATATAGACCAGTGCCGAGATGTTGACTGATCTAAAGTCGTTAAACCAGTGAAGTTCGGTGACGATGCTATCGCAAAGGAAAACTCCTGCTGGCTGGTGATCGCCCCACCACTGGTCGCTTGCGAATGGAATCCCGGGAAAAATGGGAAAACCCAGATTTCCCCTATTTTTACTTGATGGAGCAATAACCATAAGGAACCTCTTGACTCGAAGATATTTTATACCACTTTATTACAACAAAAAAACATATAGCTATTATACAAATGTGTAATATACAAATGTATATAACAAATATTTCTTAAATTGGAGATACCTATAACAATTCTAAATGTCAATCACATTAACAAAATAATGATTTTACACTTAATTTTCAGAAATGTAATAATGAAGTATTATTGCAGATTACCCTCTTAGATACAGCTGAATTTTGTGCGGGCCTGTGCCTCTATACGGCAGAATTTGACGCGAATTACACGTGAACGATACAGCACTGCAATGTGTGACGGATAATGCTGTTCTCTATGCAAGCGCATTGGCATGAAGTTTTTGATAATTAAATTATAATTTTTCTTAAAGATATGATGTATATATCTTAACTTTAATAATTTACTTTAATAATTAATAATACAATTGAGTGTGACATATTTTAAAGCATGGTACGACACATAGACCCACGTCACAATTTTCACATTCATAGCGCGAGTGTTTTTCAAATTGTTCTTCGTTTTCTATTTTGAAGCGATATTTTTGGATTGAAGATTCTAAAAAATTATAAGGATCGGCATGTTAAAAAGAGCATCTAATAATGTTATATTTATTTTAATGCAAAGCAACAATTGATATCAAAAACAAAGACTATATATTCTGCCTGTATATTGTTAACATAAAACATTGCGAGGACAAAAGAAGTGTGAAACAAGATAGATGAAATAGATTATTTAGTTCAAATGGTGAGCGAATGAGTCAGTAGAGTGAGCCACTATAGTGGCGCATCGCACCTAAGAGGTTAAATATCTATTATTTAGGAAAATTATAAAATTACAAAAGGCAAAACTAAATTTTTAATATAATTCATACAATACATACAAATAAATCAAAATTTACTAGTTATACATTCGTAATTAATATTAATCATGACAGTATTCGTATTAAAATCTTTTGTAAACGATACCTTGATCTGTCTGCACACCTCTGACTTTAATCATTTGCGAATACTTTGTGACGTCGTGCTCGACTTAATATTCTATTTCATTCTATTAATTCTATTCAATTATCATGTTATATATATGATATAAATCATATATGTATATCTTCGTTGTTATAATTTGATTCATCGTGAAATGAATATGAAAGTTTTAGTGACTCGCTATATGCAATAATAAATATTTTATAGCTACATTTTCGATTTTCCTATTTTTGATTAATGAATATGAATAAAGTTTTTAAACAATTTTAAGAGTCATTAAAATGAAAATAATTTTGTAGGAAAGCTGAATAATTTTCTATGTTAATTTTGATGTTTAATTTTTAAAAAGAAATATATTATATGCAATAGATAGATTATACATACTCACCAAGTATAAACTAGTTGATGTAAAGCAAAATTCATGCCACAAATAATTAATACATAATATCCGACAAAATTGCAAGAAATTATTCTCTCATAGTTCGCAACTCATCCAATATTCGTAGTCACGACGATAATAAACAAGATAACCAGTAAAAATCTGTCAATCGTCAAATGGAACTTTACTTCACGAATGATCGCGTGAAGCGCTGTCAACTCTTACTGAAATTCTCACTGGTGACGAATTTAACGTAATCCATCAAAATGTTACAGAAAACAGCGCGATCGTTGCAAGTATGTTTTCAATTAATACCGGAAGACAACTGGCTGGGATGTCAGTCATTCGTAACAACGCTGTCGGCAGGCTCATAATCGTTTTGGAGTATTTATAGCTCGTGATGAGACTAGTACTCGTGCATGTAGACTGTCATTGTATATAGGTGTAGGAAGTGTATTGGTATATGGGAAAAAGAGGAGTGTAAGGCGCGTTAATTTCAATCCGTTTGATGGTTGGTACGATATATGTGGACAGTGTGAAAAATTCGGCTATCAGTAGTTTTGCGGGCGGTATGCTTTGGGTTCCGTGCTCTACGACATCGTACGGTGCCGCAAGTCGTTTATTTAATCGATGCATTACGCAAATTGATATAATGACAGCACTTCAAATGTAGTAATCTACTAGCATCTCTCGACTGATTCACAGTGGGACAATGCATACGTTGAATAATTAGCAGTAACGTGCTGTGGTTGCAGCTTCGAAATTGTCAAGTAGAAGTGCCAAGTGCCTTTCGCAAGTAAGGTGAAAAATTTGGGATTTAAATATAATAGTAAAATTTATTATACGAATTCAACAGAGTAACGATTCAGAGTGTTATAACAAAAGTGTATTGAATGCTGATTTGGCAAGATTTTTATACTAAGGTTTGGTTTCTCTGGAGGGGTTATCATCGGGTGCCTACCAAACGTGGCTATCTGATTGTTCTGTTACTGTTTTCCGAGCCTGTGACAAAATCAAAGTTACTAAATACCTTACTGGTACCACAGGACTCAGAATGCGATGGACAAAAGCGTATTCTCTCTCTTCGGTATAGGTATTTACTTACTTCAGAGACTTAGAGATATTAGAAAGTTACGGGGTTTAAAATATTTGTTTCTTCAGAACAAGTTCGAAATGGTTTAGTTATGTAACTAATTGGGAATGCAAGATCAATGTGATTTTTACATTATTTGCTGAAAGAATTTCATTAAAAGATTGGATTTTACTGTGATTGTATGGTCTGTAAGTACATATAAGTACTTGAAACATTAAATATATGAAATACTTGGAATACAAATATATATCGGAGATGAAAGGACACCGGGCCTTCTCTTTGGAATTCTTTGGAAAATCCCCAATACTTTAATCTTCATAAACTAACCCGATTATAATTGTCCGAGATTTGCGATAATAAGCTTGAGCTCGAGGCGACAACTAGTCGCCGAACGTAGCCGCGGTCACGGGATGAATGTTTTTACCTAATAGAGGTATAGAGTAATTGTGTAGTACTCCTTAAAAAGAATAGTTGTAGCGGCACTCGACAACAATCATTCCAATGGTCTCTGCCCCGTGGCTCGCCACACCCTATTCTTCGGGCACGATGATTACCAGATGTCGATGCATCTCCACAGCACATGTTCAGCTAGCCTGAGGACCCGCTATAAATCTTAGGATTTAGTTAACCTTCAAACGGGTGGTCTTTATCCTAACAGTCTCTAAATCTATCACCTACTACGGGAAGATATAGACAATCTGCTTTTCTCACGAACGACGCTTCCCGCTAGCAACTTTCTTTCAAAAGCGGCTAGCAACTTTCTCTAACCACAAATATAGAAATTAATCAATTAACAGCAACGTCCATTTCTTTTACTTTCCGAACGAGGGTTGTTCTTGACGAATCCGATGATCTTGCGCCCTGAGACACCCCATCATAATTTTCCTCTGCAGCATCACCGTGACGGAGAAGAACTTTCTTGTGTGATCTCGTCAGCGAAAGGAACAGCGTCTTTGCGATCCACGAATATTTCACGTTTTTAATAACGAGTCCGACTTAGACTTTGGAAGAAAATAAGAGTTATCCCGTTGATCGCAGATTCGTTATTGAACTTAAAATCATTGTCATTAGCATCTCGAGTATCTAGTTATCACGGTTACTTGTCAAATTCTGTAATAACCATATTTGTACTAGTAAATATTTTCTCTGTTGCGTAATAACAATGTCTAATCCAAATGAAGATTCCAAACCTCTAATCATAATGCAACCCGACATATACGAAATATGAAATATTATGTTGGCCAGAAAAGTTCTGTTATCAAACTTTGGTAGTATATTTACAATTTTATTTGGAGGTTTCCACAAATCACAGATAATTAGGATGTATGTATTATGCATATACGTATATGTATATTTAAACAGGGGACTAGCGGTCCTTAATATGTATCTAAATGTTAAATTATGTTTCTCTTAGAAAAACTAAATATTAATTCTGGCAGAAACACTAATATGTTTTCCGTAATTGTAAAAAAAGAAAAGTTAAAATCCGCCATTTTGACGAGCTTGATAGTTCTACCATTAATTAATAAATTATATATAAAGACGATGTAGCATTATGGGAGAAATTAGTTTGTAGCGGCATTCAACGGTAAAGAACAACTCTCTTTCCAACGGTTTCGTCGATACATTATATACCATCGTGACAGACCGTTTACGAGAGACCGATGAAACACAAGAAAGGCCACGATAAAGTGTAAGTGCAGACAGGCCTAATAGCCATCGATATCCCTACGATCCTTCCGTCAAGAAGGAAGAAGAACGTACGCGAAAGAAGTGACCACGATCGTATTACATAAAATCACAAGTCACAACTCAGATTACAAAAAATATAAGAAGGTCGAGCCGAAACACAACTATTAACTTTTCTTTTTTTATTGCACTTTATTACATACTTAATAATTACAATTGCGTATACACTGAGTTGGCACGTACAAATCACACTAAGGGTAGAAACGCGGTAAAAAGTTGTTGACTGTTCGAAAGTTAAAGAATCAATGAAGTTTAGTGACGATATTGTGGCGGAGGAAAGCTAGTGATGGGTGGGTCTAAGGACACGAAAAGAGCTGATTTGTTAAGGGTAAGTTTTCATTAGGAGAGTGAGGGAAATAGACTTCGCTGCCAATTGGCTGATTTTCTAAGTTGGTGGGACCCAAGATGGCAGCCAAATGTCTACATATCCTTACTGGGTACTCTCAATAGTCTTAGAGACCCACCATAAATCTGGGCATTTTTATAGTTAAGGTCCTTCAGATCAATCAAGTATCTTTTATTTCAAGTATCCTTTACATTAATATTTACCACAGGGAGATACGGAAAACTTGGTTTTTCTCACGTTCGGTATCTTCCGTTAGCAACTTTCTCTCGAGGGCGGCTAAGACCCTTCTTAGTCCACCAACCTTCTTATTACGTAATCAAAAGCAATGTCTATCGCCCTCACTTTCTTAGCCAAAATTGTCCTTAACGAATCAGCTCATCTCGCGTCCTTAGACACACCCATTTAGCTTTCCTCCGCCACAACATCGTCACTAAACTTTACTTATCCTCTATCTTTAGAATAGTCAACATCTCTTTACCGAGTTTCTACCCTTAGACTAGTCGCGTACTTAATTTATACATGCGCACTAGTGTAACTAAATCCTATATAAAGTTATTGAAGTGAATTGTGATTTATACGTGTCAATTCAGTGTATATTCATTTGTGATTATTGAATTCATAATAAAGTTTGATAAAAATAAAGTTAATAGTTTTGTTATGGCTCAACCTTCTTGTTTTTATCATCTAAGTCTCAAGTTTACATGACAATACTATCGCCGCCGTCATGTATTTTGCCAAACTGTTTTACTTTTTCTGCCAGAAACAAAGCACAGAAATAGCAAAAATGTCTATTATATCGTTTGCCACGGTTAGACTTTCTCCTAGACATCTAGGTGTTTAAATAAATTGAAAAACGTAAGCAAAATATTTCGCATTTTGGCTTGCCTTCTCGCTTTCATCGTTGCTCGAACATATTTAAATGTTTGTAATATAATAAGAATCTGTATCGTTTTATTCGAAATCATCGGCAGAATCTCTTCGTGTTAACGGTAGTGTTATGTAGGAGACACAATAAATCACGAAATTAACAGATCACCGATGATTTCCTCGTGTCGTAGTTCAAACGTTTCACAAGTAAGGTAAAAAATTTGATCTTTAGATATTGAAATTGGACTACTAATTTAATTAATTTGGGATCACCCGGAGAAATTTCCACGATGATAATTTCTATTATCTAATCGTTTGACCAGGTAGATATAATAGTAAAATTTATTGTAAAAATTCAACAGAGTGACGGTTCAGAGTGTTATAACAAAAAAGGTGTTGAGTACTGATTTGGGAGGGTTTTTATATTAAGGTTTGGTCCCTCTGAAGGGATTATTGTCGAGTGTATATCAAACGCGTCTATTCTGTTGCTATCTGGTTATTATTTCGATGATAGTGACATGCAGAATGTTTTGTCTATCCTATTACTGTTTCTGAGCATGTAACAGTGGCAACTGATCGTGACGATCGCGAGTGGCTGCTACCATAAAAGCGTAAAATTTGCGATTCTTTTAAAAATCCGTTTTTTTTTTCTATATCTGTGGCTTAGCTCAGGCCTATCAGGCTTTAATCAACCTAACGAGGGTCGCAAAATTAAACACCCGACCAACAGCGTTGTCTGTCAAAGTTTTCCATGATAAACATGCAAATATTTTTCTCAGTCACTGTATCGTATATCGAGTTAACAAAAGCTATAGTTGATTACGCGAAATAGAACAGCTCGGCGATTTTCTTCATCAAATTTCCAAAAACTGAAACAACCACCTCCTATTTCGGAATACCGTAATCGTAATCTTAATTTAATCGAAGATTTTTACGAACATCTTGAAATGTAAAACTGGGCGGCGATTATACCTACATAATGTCCGCGCAATTCTATGGGACGAGACAAATACGAAACGAACGAATCCGTAACGAAACGAATTTTTGGACAAAATCACATTTTTCACATAGTACCGAACAACTTCCCTATTATCGAAGACTGAATCATTGGGCTACCATGTTTAGAGAAGTATAACTATTCCATATCCAATGACAAAATCCGACTAAACGACAAAACCATTTTATTTCAGAAACCAATACACTTGACTCTTGGAAAAAACAGAGTTCAAACAATCTATCTGAAAGACAAACCAACTGAAGTATGCTTTATCAACACTGGTGAAATTGAAATTTCCAACAATATACAAAATTCTCATGATATTTTCAACGTATCAAAACTGAAAAGCCTAGTGAGAACAGATCACATTGAAAAACCAATCCGTGAATTCATCGAAAAGATTATTCTCCACTATATTGGCATCTTTAATTTAGAAACTGACCTTTTGCCTTGTACTAATTTAACTCAATACACAATTTCGTTAACCATTTCGTTATTAACACACGATTGTATAAACCATCTGACGTCATCGAGACGAGATTTCGCGACAAATAGGAGATATGTTAAAGAAAAATATTATAGAAGAATCCGAATCCCCTTATAACTCTCCGGTATGGGTAGTTCCGAAAAAATTAGACGCCTCACGAAAACAGAAATGGAGAATAGTTATTGACTTTAGGAAATTAAACGAACTCACAGAACAAGACACTTTTTTACCTGATATAGACGATATTTTAACACAACTAGGAAACGTAAAATTCTTTTCGACACTTGATTTATCCTCAGGATTCCACCAAATTCCAATGAATGAGAAATCTAAGAAATATACCGCTTTATCGACACCGCAAGGATACTTTCAATGCCATCGAATGCCATTCGGACTTAAAAACGCGCCCGCTATCTTTCAAAGATTAATGGACAGAACCTTGACTGCACTTGTAGAAAAATATTGCTTTGTTTATTTGGATGATATAGTGATATTCGGCAAAACGATTCAAGAATATAACGGAAACCTCGCGGTAGTATTCCAGAGACTCAGAGAATTAGGACTGAAGTTACAACCGGACAAATGTGAATTCGTAAGACCAAAGTTAGAATACTTGGGCCATATAGTTTTAGTCGAAGGAGTTAAACCAAATCCCAAGAAATTAGATGCTGTAAAAAACTTTCGATTACCCCGCAATGCCACGGACGTGAAATCAGTCTTAGGTTTAACAGGTTATTACTGCAAATTCATTCGAAACATTTTTAAAATCGCGAAAAGCCTTACAGACTTAACAAAAAAAAACACTCCATTTTATTGGACTGACAGACACCAGACTAGTTTTGATACTTTAAAAGACAAACTCTGTAATTCCCCAATATTAGCTTACTCATACTTTGACAAGACCTTTACCTTAACTACTGACGCAGATAACGAAGGACTGGGAGCAGTACTGTCACAAGACGGTCATCCTTGTTGTTACATTTCAAGAACTCTGAACGAAACTATATCACGACGGAAAAAGAACTTTTAGCCATCGTATTGGTTGTGGAAAGACTTAGACAATACTTGTTAGGATGACGCTTCATTACGAACCGACCACCAAGCTTTTAAATGGCTACACAATTGCAAAGACCCCTCTAAGAGACTGATTCGTTTAAGACTTAAACTCGAAGAATACGACTATGAAATCGAATATGCGAAGGGTAAAGATAACAGCTGCAGACGGAATATTTAAGAGATCTTTTTTTTCAAACTGCACTATCGTTGCTCACACGTTAGTGGAATTTAGTGGAATTTAACTTCAGTTATTTCGCTTGTAAGGGCCAGCCGGCACTTTGCCTAACTTGTTTTAAAAAATTGCATGAAGAAAGGAAATAATTATGTTAAGTTAATATGTTATATAATATTGAATTGTTATGTTTTTACTATTGTACTTCTGCTTATAATGTTGAGATAAAATAATATAAACCTGTTTTGTATTACCTATTTTATGAAATACATATGTAACCCATCGCGATGCACGCCGCCCCACGGAACAAACTCGAGTGATCCATCGGTAGTGTACGTCGCCTCACGAGAACAGCTGATGTCCAGCCGATGGTTCACGCCGGCGTCAACGTGTTAATTTGGAAGAAATTGTTTCAGCGATATCCCACATTGGATGTTACATTGGTAGATCGCATCAGGCCATCGAGCTTTTGGGCCAACAGGGGAATCTCCTTCTCCAACTCTGTGGGATTGAGGACTGTACAAATCTGTCATTTTCTTATATCGATCATTCTGTCGTCGACTGTCGAAGCGTAAGAAGTAGACGTGTGTCTAGTACTCAGTGAAGTTTGCAATACAATAAGTGACGACCTTCCGTTGAAAGTGAATTGAAACAGAAATAAATCAAGTGTTCGCTAAACTTACTCCGGAAAATCCGACACTTCTAATCTTTAATTTAAATCATAGCCTCTCGACTACTTATTTCAATTTGAATTATCTAGCTCGAAGATGGCCCAAGTAATTCGATCAGGCTCTCATGAGCAAAACTATAATCGCACTGTTCTACCTCTTCCGTGGCAAACGGATGATCTGTCCCATCTCTCAAATCACACAAACAACAGTAAAAAAACGTAAGCTACATATAGTTTAAAAAAATGTAAACACAATTCGGAACAAATCGTCAACAAGCAATGTTGACACTTCAAACAGATTCGTAATATTAGAATCTACAGACGATTCTATGGACGTAGTTGAAACGTTAATAATTCAACGTACGCAAAAAGATCTTCCTCCCCCACCGATCTTCCTTGATGATGTCATCGACATTCAAATAATGATAAAGTCTATCGAGAAAGATGTTAACAAAGAGGATTACAAACTTAAAATAAAAAATAATCAGGTTAAAATTTTGCCGGGTAATCTAGATTCCTATAGAAAGCTAATAAAGTTACTAAAAACCCTGAACGCAAATTTCCACACATATCAAATGAAAAAAGAAAGATCTTTTCGCGTGGTACTTCGCAACATCCATCACTCAACTAACTTAAATGAATTGAAGTTTGAACTCTTAAATCATGGCCATGAAGTAACTAACATTAGCAATATAAGGCATAGTATCACAAAAAACTCGGTATCCCTATTCTTTATTGATTTAAAGCAAAAACTAAATAATAAAGAAGTCTAACATCAACTGTTACGCCACGAGGCTTACTATAGGCCGTGTTCCTAACCGTCGCTCGCGGTACTACAGTGCCGCAGACAGATCGTCTCATAGGACCGGTCATACAATGTAGCGGCAAACGTATACTTATCATCAAGCGTCGAGTTCTAGAAACGTCGATTTCGATCCGTTACTTTATTCACACAAAGAAAGTGGCATACGTGATCATAGTCGCGAACAGTGGCGTGACCCGAGCGTAGTGTGGTTCGTCTCCCATAGAAGACAAAGTAAAGATCGAAGGGCAATCAGTCCTTTTTGAAAATTCTAACAGTATACATTGAGAGGTCTGACCGGTAAAACTAAAGTCGCATAATCTAACGAATTCATCGAGAAATATCATAGTCGGGTCGAATTTCTGTAACATATTGATTGTACACATCGCTAAATAATTTGTGACGTTTTCATTATAATGTTAGATATTGTTAAATATACAAATTAATATTAACCCTGTTAATACAGTGTTAAATTCATTGAATCACCTCTGTTATCTTAACCGAAACAGGGGAACGACTAATTCGCGGCGTCGATTATCCGAATCGTAGCGAGAATTTACGCCTCTCACTGACGCGCTTTCCTCGCGATCGCGTCTCTCCGTGAACATCAACCGTTTAATGAATTCTGTAGTATAAAATTGAACCATTTTTTATAAAAAAAAGACAGTTCAATGTAAAAGATGTCAAAGGTACGGCCACACACGGAAATATTGTAACTACAATTACCGCTGCGTTAAATGTGCAAGTCTTCATTCTACGGTGCACTAAATCTTCAGAAACTACTGCGAAGTGCATCTTCTGTCAAAGAGAGCATCCTACGAACTATAAACGTTGCACAGCCTACAAGGTCTTGTACAAAAATAGGTGCACTAAAAAAAAATGTAAACACTAAACCCAGAATTATGGACTTAACCAACCAAGTACTTATTCCACAAAAATTCACTACTCCTCCAATCTCTTATGCACAGGTAGTTCAGGAAAATCAAAGCAGACCGAAAGTCTATAGTGATCTTTCATAAAATAGTATTCCCAGTTCATAAAACACTAATAACTTCAATAAGCTTGAAAAATTAATCGTGGGACAAACGAAGCAAATTAATAACTTGCTATCATTGCTTACAATCATCGTGGACAAATTAATACGCGTAAAATGAAACCAATACGCATAGCTCTTCGGAATGGCAACGGTCTAGCTCAGCATAAATATGAACTAGAACTCTTCCTAAAGAAACAAGAAATTGACATAATGCTTATATCTGAAACTCACTTCGCCGATAAAAATTATCTGAAAATAAACGGTTATAACTTTTACTATACTCAACATCCCAGTGGGAAGGCCCATGGCGGCACTGCAATTATCATCAAGACCAGCATAGAACACTATTAGCTTTTATCATTTTAGACGGACTATCTCCAAGCTAAAACGTAGCGATAGAAGATTGGCATGGTCCAATCACCACATCAGCAGTATACTGTTCTCCTAGACATCGTATTTCCAAAGAAGACTTCGATAACTTCCTCGAAGACCTGGGCAATTCATAGCTGGAGAAGACCATAACGCTAAACATAGGCAATGGGGCAGCAGAAACATCATACTATGAGGCAAAAATCTTTTGAAATGCATAAACGCCAACAGATTTAATTACCTCAGTGCAAACGAACCCACTTACTGGCCCACTGACACTAACAAACTACCTGATTTATTAGATTTTTTTTATAACTAAAAACATCTCGCCAAGATATGTTCAAATCAACTCTTCTGTGGAACTCTCTTAAAACCATGCACCCTGTTACGTGCGTGAGATGATCCGTGCGACGTCCCTCATGGTCTGGCCGCCAAGGCCCACGCATCGTTACACTGACCCGGAATAAACCCAAGGAACCACCATAAACCAAATCTTTCTAACTTAATCTCTATTCATGTAAGTATTTTCTGTTTATGGATGAGCCTTAAAATAGTCCTTAGGTTTATTGCACGCTCTTATAAATTACGGAAAAAGCGGATGTTCGTTTAATGGAAAATCAGGTTTTTCCCAGGAACGAGATCATCCATGAGCCACGTTGTCAGGAGACATTCTCTTCACATTTTCCTTATTAACGTTGGCTATAACCAATGGGTATCGCGGATCGTTACCCTCAGTTTCCTACCGAAAAGTGTGAACAACGAATCCGCATTCTTAGTTCAAAAGAGCACACCTATACCGAGCTTTCCTTCGTAATAATAAGAGACGGGTCTTCACTGTTGCTAACTCTTCTCATCGGAGTAGTCACTTACGGTTTCTACAACCTCAGATCATTCATCTTAGCCTTTATACGGCATCAATTCGAGTTATTCTCTGCTTCTACGATTCAACTATCAAATACATAACTATCAAACAGTTATATCGGATACATATTGCGAAACGACGTAACATTTGAGTGTAAGAAATTGATGGAAATGTAATTATTATAAAACTGTTGATTACAGTTTTATTCCACAACAATCACTCCTATTATCCAACAAAAAATAAGAGGATCTAGTTCTATTATAATCGTAACGGGAATTTACGACTCTTGTTGACGCGCTTACTTACGAACACGTCTCCTCGCGACTGGAAGAAAATACACACCCGTTATACCCAACAATTTAACTCAATTAACTCAACAATTATTGAAAATCAACATAATGGCATTATTCATAACCAATTCACAAACTGGTAGCTCTTTAGGGAAGTCTTCAATTATTCAACCTCAGCCTTAATATCCCTAAAAACAAATGAAGATATAGACGTAGCCACGGAATTCTTAAACACCAGCACAATAAACGCAATCCGTTCTTCTACCCCTACTAAGAGTTTTGCTAATAAACATGAAGACTCCTATTATTTAATAAAAAAATCGTAGAAAAACGCAGACTTAGAAGAATATGACAAAGTCATGGAACACCTGATGACAGGCGTAAGCTAAATAATGCAACGAGAAAATTAACTAAAATCCTCGAAAATTATAAAAACAACCGTTTTCAAAAATATCTTGCTAATCTGTCTCCCACAGCTGACTCCAACTACTCACTATAGAAGGCATCCAGAAAACGCACTCGTTTTCAAACCGTATTCCTCTATTATTGCAGTGGAAATAACTGAATACTTACACTCATCCTTCCAGATATCTTCTCCTATCGAGCCTTTTTCATCTCTGGAGGTTATAGAATTAATCAGTCGTCTAAATCCCAAGAAAGCATCAGGGCATGATCTGATAAGTAATAAAAGTAAAGCTATTAAGGAGCTTCCCATAAAAGGGATTGCACTCATCACTTCTATTTTTAATCAATTCTGAGTACTATCCTAAGTCTTGGAAAATATCATTAATTACTCTTATCCCTAAACCTGGAAAGCCAATACACGAAACTAGCTCTTATCGCCCAATTAATCTTCTATCTACTTTGTTCAAACGAAAATGCTAATGAAACGACTCCTTCCACTCTTAGAGGATTTGAAAACAATGCTAGATCATCAATTCGGTTTTCAGAAGCAACATTCTACGATAGAAGAAGTTCATCGTTTAACTTATAAAATCACCCAAAATTTAGAAAAGAAAAAATATTACTCTGCGGTATTCCTGAACATTCAGCAGGCTTTCGACAAAGTGTGGCATGAAAGAATTTTGTTCAAACTAAAGAAACTCCTACCACACACGTACTACTCCATCTTAAAATCATATCGAACTAATAGGCTGTTCATGATTAAATACTTAGACGCTATAACCGCAATATTTCCAATGGAAGCTGGCATATCCCAAGGCAATATCCCCGGACCTCTGCTGTTCACCATCTACACTGCCGATTTACCAACTTTAACAGAGATAATAACAGCGACATTTGCTGATGATACAGCTTTATTAGCATCCCACTCAGACTCGATAATTGCCTCCTCAATTCTCCAGCGAGGTCTCGACTCTATGGAAAAGTGGTTCCACAAATGGCGCTAGAAAATAAATGAAAATAAATCCAGTCATATAACCTTCACGCTGCGAAAACAATCCTGTCCACAGGCGACTATAAATAATATTCCAATTCCAAACAAAGATTCAGTCAGATATCTGGGCATAATTCTGGACACAGGAATGACATGGAAACGACACATCGTAGATAAATGCAAGCAACTTAAATTAAAATTAAGAAAATTGTACTGGCTCATTAGCAGACGTTCCAACTAAAGCGTGTAGAGTAAAATAATGCTATATAAAGCCATATTAATAAAACCTGTTTGGACTTATGAAATCCAACTATGGGGAACAGCGAGTAATTCCAACATAGAAATTCTTCAACGATTCCAATCAAAAACTCTAAGATCCTTAATAGATGCACCTTGGTATGTTATCAACGAAACAATACATCGCGACCTTAAGATACCTACAGTTAAAGAAGAAATATCCAAATTCAGTAATAAATATAACATAAGAATTAACAACCACCAAAACACACTAATTACTCAATTACTTGACACAACGGATCAGATCCGCAGGCTAAAAAGACATTCCCTCTAGATTTAAACATTAGATTCAGCTAGAATCAAATATACGTACCACGTCAGAATAATTTACTTATAATTCTCAATGAGAATTGATTGTAAACTACTTCCAAAAAAAAAAATCATTCCATAAAATTCTGCAAATTTCTATTATTGTGGCAAGTTCTGAGAAAAAAGATTTCTCAGATGTACAATGACGATCATAAGAATCCGAACAGTTTCGTTTATTTAGAGCAACAATATGTGAATATTTATCAAAGCGTCCAAATTAATGGAAGATAATATTAGGAAAATAGAAAATAAGATTCAATACTTATTTTTTATGAAGGCAGCAGACTATAAACTTTAAATTAGAATCTGTACCTATAACTAATTCCAAACAATCAACAACCATTTGACAATTAATTTACACTTATTCTCAAGCGTTTGTCGATAGAAATTTACTATTTTTGCAGTCGATGCCAAGTTTCTTGCGTTTTCATCCATCTTATCATATTCGATAGTTCTTGAAAGCATATTATAGCGTTTTAGTAAATAAATACACTGATTATCAAAAGTATTTCTTAATGAAGCGTTTTTCCCTCAAATTTTACATTTCACTGTCATACAGTATCATATTTTTTTTTAGCCATATTAAATGACTCCACGATATAGGAAATTTTCTCGGTTCTGATAACTGTCAATAAAATTAGAACGGTGTAGGTTGAAACATTATATTTATAAACAATAGCATATCTGCCTTCTATTTCCTTCTCTATCCTTTTATAATACTACACTTGCTCGAACAGGGTAAATTTTTCTTCGATAACCTTGATCTTTCATAACAACTCGATTTTATAAAAACTGGAAGAAGGACGTTGGAGAGAATGGGACACGAAAGCGGCTTCTCTTAAACATCTTCATATCTGCATCTCTAGCTCAGAATCATCGTGGAACCAGTTGGAACTCCTCTGACTCTCGGTCACGCGCACGCTGTTCACTTTCCTCTCGTTGTACCGACTCGATCTAGTGGTGGATGATCCCTGTCTATGATCGTCAAACGACGCCAATGTCACGTCGAAGACATAGTAAATCATGAAATTAACACATGTTCGGCTGCCTCCTCACGTAGTTTGAATTTGAATTTGAATTATTTCACGTAGTTTGAATGTTTCGCAAGCAGTGTGCGTGTAGAAGATCATGAGCCATAGTTATCTTCAAGCCCTCGAACATGGTGATCTTGCTTAGGGAAGAAGTGGAGAGTTTTGTTACTTCCGAGCCCGAGTCGCTTCCGAACGGCTGTCGGTGGATCACGCAAGCGTTTTTTCATTTCAAGCACATGTACGAACAACCGAGGCCAAGTAACACCAATGAAAGGAACAGGATCGCGCAGATAAGGAGAATCTGACATCCTTCCAACGATGATTCGGATGGCGGGACTGGCTCCGAGGTAACCAAAGTATGGACAAAAATATCTTTTTCTTTATTAGACATTTTTCAATTACGCCAGTAGTATCCCGGTATCTGCAACTTCCAAAATGGCAGAATGGACTGTATTATCAATAAAAGGTAATTGTAACGATCAGTGAGCGAACATAAGGCTGCGAATTACCACGAAGCTGACTAGATACCTACACACCCTTATACCTATACTCTGTTTATTTATGCCCTGCCACGGCTTAACGAATTCTGCGAAATTTAAACGAGTCTTCTCATAATTGTTTTCTGACGCGGGATACGTGGGTACCCGAGATTTCGGATTCGGATCGGCTTCTTCCGAGTTTCGCGGTTTATTAACTTAATGTCCTCCTTAATTCTGTCCAGTGGGGGTGAACTCCACTTGTTCAGTTGAAGTGTGTTAAGTTTTATATTTATACGCTGGATCCTTAGTTGGGTTATCGCCATATCACCGGTCGGTACCTTCGACCGTGGCTCATGTAAGCTTCAAACGGCGAAACAGAAATGGAGTAACGGTCAATCCTTGCGTCTCCCGCTGAAGCTTAGGGGTATCTCGGGATTGCGTCACACAGGTTCGTTGCTTTTTTCCAAAAATAGTAAACTCGTTCCTTCCGAGCGCGTCGCGATGTGTATTTTATTACTTGATTGATCAGTTTTGTTTTCAGTTTTATTTGTATATATAGTTACGTCAGATCACATAATTTTTCAATATTTTGATGCATATTTTAGTCACAGAAATAGAGAGTACAGAAAAAGCTTAATACAACGACTCATATGTTCCATTTGCACAACACGAAATTATAGATACTGCCAGTAGTTTAATTTTCTTTTCTTCCTTCCAAGTCAGACTAATTTATCTTTGATACTGAATGGTACCAGTAGGGTTCTAAATAATTGTACAATCCTTGTAAAGAATTATGTGAGTGTCGTGTGGAAAATCGATGTGGCGTGGTGTGTATTTTATTTTAAATTTGTCAAGATTTATATATTCGTTATATGGGAGATATATATTGCACGCATTCTACTGCTAGAATGAACTATACCGCATTTCTCTGGCACTCTGTATGGGCAGAGCACGTTGGATATAAATCCAATGTAGAAACAAATGTGTGCAGCAGTTGGCGTCAAAAAAGATGTGTAGAATGCGCGTTTCATCATCAGGATATGCCAGGTAGGTGCAGACATGTGCGAAGTTGAGTGCTACAATGAACCATTTTAAATAATTGCAATCCGCGGCAATCTATTTATACCTAATGTTCTGACAGTAAGCTTCTGAGCTTACATACCATTCGGTATCAAAAACGGAGTATTGCGCGCATTTCGTTGTCAAAATACGCCAGACAGGTGCAGAGTTAAAATGAACGAGGCTGTCTTTATACCTAAGGTAAGAAACTAATGTGTGTAGTATTTGCCGTCAAACAAAATGTGCAGAACGCACGTTTTGTTGTCAGGATATCTTAGACAGGTATGGAGATAAGTGAAGTCAAGGACTATGATGAACTGTTCTAAATTATTGCATTGCACAACGCTGTTTGCATATGTAAGGTAAGAAATTTAACGTGCGCGCCTTACGGCATCAAAAACGGAGTATGTTTCATTTGAAACGTTCAACTTGGATAGTTGGAACCATCTTGACGAGGATGTATAATGGTTGTCTGGTAATGAGTGCAGTCTCATGGACACGCAAAGGAAAGTCCTTTTATCAACAATTTTTAATACTCTATTTGTTACGTCCCGTGATCCAACTATATACTCTAATCCATTGTTCGGTCAAGATGATCACTAGCTGTTTAAACATATTTGCTCGGACCCGCAATAATCCCAAGAATCGTTAATTGCTGTCATAAGATACAATGGGTACTAAAAGTCGAGATGCCCCTTTGAGTTGTTGCTCATTACAGTCAAACATGGTATAAGCGGGTTTTCCCATATATGATATTCGAAGGCTGCTTCCACCAGCGAGCGACCGTTGGTGAGGGGCAGCCAACACCCATTACTAGTTTTCCTTCTCGACATTGTGATCGAACATCACTTGCTAAAAACTCTTCGGTAAAAAATGCTTGCTATCTACTCTTCAGTAAAAACATTCTTACATCTATCACACGCAAAATTCGTAGACTCTTGTAGTATTCAAAAGTTGTTAAAAATGTGATATTATAATTGTTGACTCAGTGTTAATATCATTCAAACCACCTCTACTATTTTAATCGAAATTAGGGATTGACTGATTCGTGAGGCCGATTATCGTATCGAGACGAGAACTTACGACTCTCGTTGACGCGTTATACTGCAAATGTATCTCCCCGCGAATATGGTCGAACACTATTAACACTCCGGACACAATAATCACCATAATCGGCACAGCAGCTATAATACCCTAATTCGGGAGACAATGCAGCGATAAAACGGTTATTGTTAGCGATTGACAAATATGATAAGCTCGTGCTGTTCGTTCAACGTCTCGCAAGAGATAAAGCATGAGCTATTGTTGTACAGTAATACATATATTATGTGATAGTGTGTCTAATCTAAAATATTGTAGAAGTAAAGAACTCTATACTTCGTTGTGATTATAGGATATCCTGTTCTATATTTTATTTATAATTTCATATAAGATTTTAGCTTTAATCCAAATGAATACTACTATATTGAATCAATAACATCGCACGTGATATGGATGTACAAATGGTAAAAAGTTCCGGTGATTCCCAAAACGTGGAACACGAAAAAGCATTGCATGCCACGTTTATTGCTATTCTGTACCTCGTTCGTGACATAAAAAAATACATTGATTTTTGTTGAGGTCGGCATTTCAGACGTTGCAGAACATAAGATGCGATAAAATAAATTCCCATCTAACATCAGTGTCATTAATTGTCCTCTATACGGGACATCACATTAATGTTGGAAGTAATTAAATTTTGCGGTGCTGCCACAGGCAGGCAGGAACAGAGAGGAATTGTTACATAGCCAATGAAAGCACCTAAAAATACATATTTAGACATAGAAAAATAAATAGATTAGATTTGAAATTATAAATATTTCCGGTGTATCTTGAATGTTTAAATAAAGGTAGTAATAGCAAAATGTGATATAAGAATTGAGAAAAAATCGGTGCGCAAGATGTGTTCCATTAACTGGCGCAGGATATTATAGAAAAATACATGCAATGTTAAATACTTTTATTACACATATGCTGTAATCACTATTATATTTATAATGTACTTATAATATTTAGATAATATCTTACTTCTCTATACAAAAATAATTACAATAATAATCGTTATTGGCATAGGCAAAATCGTTATTTATTGAAATTTATTGAGCACAATTATTTTTTTCTTATTTTACACAAGTAAACCTATATTAAAAGTCATTTAAAATTATAAGATCTTAATTATCTCTTATACACATACATACACACGTTTATAGATGCGTATGCTTGTATATCGTGTATATTCATATTTAAATCCATTCTGTAATACCTACAACGCATTCTAACAATATATCAAAGTCTTTTATTATACTGGTAATATGAATTTTTGACAAAATACTGAATATTTCTCCTTCTCTCTTTTTTTTTCTCTTCCACTGTTTGTCGTTTTCTTGTCATTTCTTCTACTTCTGTCTTTCTTCTTTTGTTTATCTTCATATCATTATGTTCATTCGTTATCTGTATCTCGCATACGCGAACCATTCGATAGTATTAAAGAACATTCGAAAGTGTAAATTTTTGTTCACATACGCTTATTCAAGAACCCTGATCAATTCGTGATTATTAAGAAAATTTCGCTGGTAAACAGTTCGATTTACTGCCGGTCAGAGGAATCAAACATGCTCGTTTTTCAAACACGTATGTCTATTAAACGAATATCAGCGTAATCATAGTTTGAACTCGCGGCGGCGATCGTTTCTTTATTTTACATTATTATTCACACGCTATCTCGGAAAGAAGTTACGCAGAGATGAAGATTAAACAGCGCGCGTAACCGTATAACATTCGTAAACGTATCTGACCTCGTTCAACACTCCTGGTCAGACCATTCGATTTATATAAAAATGGTATAAAATTCGTATTGTGAATCGAGCTTACGAGATAATTCAAAATCGATCAAATGGAAGAAACTGTTTAATTGGATGTTAAGGACATAATAGATGTAAAGTGTCATTGACTAAAGTAATGGTAATAGTAGAACGCTAATGATTAGAATACTACATTTATCGATAGTCGTTTGCGAGAAACGCGAGCTGCGAAAAACATTTGAATTCGGCTTCTTACGTTAAAAAATTGTGTTCCTTTTTCGAACTTGAATCGTTAATCTATAAAGAAACGTATAGTATATGATAATGGAATGTTTTCTCTGTGTCGTTTACGACAATTTTTGTGAAAGTTTACAGCGTAATAAAATAAAATTCGCGTATAAAATCAGCGTAATAAAATGATTCATTTACTTATAAAAGACAAACGCGAAGCACAACATATTGCTCCGAGTAAAATGAGCTTCAATTAAAGTTCGTGGGCACAAGATTATTAATTATTGCATATATTATCCAGATATGCAATAACTTGGAATTACTTTGGTGCATCACGTTTTCGATTAGCGTTGCAATTATATGGCACGTACTACATAATATAAACTTTACACACTTTGTTTTTTTCTTCTTCCTTTTCCTATTCTCAGTCTTCTGAACACGTATCCCTAGAAAACTCAACGAAACGTTCGAGAATTTTACTCCCGTTATGCTTTACTGCTCTTTCTCCTTTCATATATGCATACCCTCCGCCGGTAACTCATCTAAGATGTAGGGTGATCATATCTCACGTTTTTTTAGCAAGTATACATACATACAGACAGATATATCCTCTTAAGCAGGTTAAAATATAATACTATTATAGTACATAATAAATATAAAATAAAAGTAGATATTTGTTTAAAAATATAGATCATTGAAAATACTTTCTTGTGAAATTAACACGAAAAGTAAATAGAAACTTAATATATGAAATTAATACGAAAATATAAAATTGATATAGAGCTAATACATATCTCTTTATAAAATTAAGACTTCATATTAATATATCGATATAAAATATCATTGATATTAATGTTTAAACAACAGAAATCGAATTAATATCTAATAACGGTAATTTAATTTATCTTCAACGCACACTTTTCAACGCACAAAACTGGTACTTTGGTTGTGATAGAGTTTGTATACATAAAATTCTAATGAACTTAAAGGAAATGAAAAAGAGTCCTCGATATCCCTTCTATATCTTCATCTTCTCTCGTTCGAACCTTTCCATTTAATGTAAGGATACGATCACCTTACCATATAACATTCTCTAAGTTAAACAATTTAGGCTAATTAAACATTAGTACGTAATTAGCGGGTAACTATTACATTGAAGAAAAAAAGAAATATTTCTTCCCATTAAGGACGGTTAAAGCTTCGAAAATGAGCAACGATCGAATATACAGAATGAGTCTAATATAATCAACAGATGCGTATATTATATTACTTGAAAAATCTTCAAATTTCTGTATCTCTCTTTTCCATCTTTAAATTCTAATCACGATTACATAACATCGTTATAATAACACCGCATTTATCTAAATCTGTACAAGGAAATTTTCGCATTGTTTATGTCCAACAATAAATAATATAGCTGCGAAAAAACACCTCGATACGTCTTAACTTTCGACAAATGCTTAATATATGTATATATCATCATCNATCATCATCATCATCATCATCATCATCATCATCATCATCATCATCATCATCATCATCATCATCATCATCATCATCATCATCATCATCATCATCATCTTCTTCTTCTTCTTCTTTTTCTTCTTCTTCTTCATCATCTTCATCATCATTGTTAACATCATAGTTCTACCACATTTCTACCAATTATACTTTGAAAAAATACTGAACGAGAAAAAAAAAAGGAAAAAAGAACAATTGAATGTTCATCGTTTTGATTGTAGTACTTCGTTCATGACATCGCAAACGACAACGCGTTATACTTACAAATTAAATCGAAGTGTACAATAAAAGAAAACTTAAGATGGGACAACATTTCATTTTGAGATTCACAAGATTAGAATCAAAAACTTCGCGAAGTCTTGAAGTTCTCGGAACTCGGAAATCTCATTTCGCTTTGTCTTTTTCTGTAGTAAGAAATATCTATTTTGTCAGGAATTAAAATGTTAACAAAGAAATCAACAAATTAAGTTTTTAATAATTTGTAATGAAACGATTTTAAAGTCTGGAAAATACAAACTTAATTGGATTATTATTGGTTAGATATAAATAAATTTATATCATTTTATTCATAATTTATGTTCTTCTTAGTTACTTATATAAATTATTGAGAGCTTCGATTCATAAAAATTGCTGAAAGTTCTGAATTTCGAGAACATAACATTTTTTTAAATTTCTTAAACTTGACATTTTGCGACATTTTTCAAATCTTTGATGCGTTTATGTGTTTCTTTTACGGACGGTTCAAAAGGGACCGCCAATTTCACGCTCTTCGATCATTAGAACCATTACTGCCGATCGCTGCGTCGTCTGTTGTTTTACCCGCCAAATAGAATACTATTCGAAACATGTATCGAGAACCACGATATCTCAATGATATATCGAAAAATCGTGATCGTTCTCGCTCGATTTACATAACAACTCTATCACAAATCATTCGGAAAGTATATATAATATATTCGTACTATATTTCACGCAAACATTTGTGTATGTGTATCTTTTTTGTTTTGTTAAATTACTTTCATCCTTCATCGTTCATAGTTTAATAAATACCTTCTGTAACATATGTACGAGAAAGTTTAACAATAATACATATCGTACACGATCCACGCAAACGAGCTACGCAGAACGTCGTCTCTTCGATTTTTTCTTTTGGTTTCTTTTTTTCTTGTTTCTCTCATTAAAGAGGTTAATTTATTTTTCTTTTTTATAATTAAAGGGCGCGTCGAGAAACGTGTATAAGAGCGAAATGTTGCTTTGACCGGGATCGTGTTTTAGAATCATGTTGTTGGTGCGTTTGAAGCTGGCGGCGTATCGGTGCGCCATATTGACGTACCCGATTGGCTGATCGTGGTGATCTGTGAACAAAATCGTTCATTCATTAAATCTTAATTTAAGTAAATTTTAAGTTCAAGTAAATTCTACAAACTGCAGTTTTAATTTATTTAAAAATTAAGTGATTAAATTCTACAGATTTATTCTTCTTATAGAATTATATCGCCGATACATAGAAGAAAAGTGTCTTGTCATCAAAAAAAGAAGGTTTTAATGGTGACTGTCTTAAATGAAAATATTGAAATTTATCAAGATTACGTTTTTTCAAAACGAAAGATTTTAATTCAAGGAAACATTCACAGTGACTCACAGAGGTATTTAAAGATTTATTATAGAAAGTTTTTGTAAATACAATATTATGTGTGTTATATAAAACTATTTGAAATTTTATTAGATAAGGAAATACGATAATTGTTAGACCATGGATATTTATGCACATTTTTACGAGCGCAACTAAAGAAATTGTAACCAAACTAAGAAAATGTAAACTAAGTAATAATAAGTTAATTAAATTAGAATTAAATATGTATTATAACGAGTAACGTATTTTTTATACTTTATATTAGTTTTGCATATTGCGTGCATTCTATGCTTCTGACACCTTTAAATTCTCCATAAATCTATAAAAGTCCGGATCTAATCTAGTATCAAACCTAATTAACGTGATTATATTTAAACTGCAAACATTTTTACATATAAATGGAATCTAAATAAAAATTTGTTTCACTCCTTAAATAGTAGAAGAATTACTTTGTTTTAGGTATTTTTGATATTTTTGTATAATAAGTACATTTTGTGTAGTTTTGGATATTTAAATTTTCCATAAATGCGTAAAAATCCGCAAAGTCTAGTTATAGATCGAAATTATTCCGAAAATGTGTATGATTATTTTCCAATTCGATCGACTATACTTGATTTGAAATTTATTATATAATTACCAATATTTCATTCTAGGCTTTCATTCTAATGAACCTCTAATTTTTGTTATCAATGCATAATTTTTGTTATTAACAAATTATGGAAGAGTCCCAACTGATTGCATTGAAGTATTCATTCTCAGAAATAAATGGTAGGATAGGTCTGTTAATCGTCACCTTATTGTCATGTCCGATTAATGGAGTTTCTACCGTGGTCTCGTCGTTGGTACGACTCATGTACGGATGTGGGGGTGGTACATAAATCGGCTTAGAATGACTGGCGACTTGCGCGTAAATCGTTGGTTCCTGGATTGGTTGCCTACGCGTCAGAGTCGACATGGCCAACAGTTGAGGCCGCTGAATATTGGATACCTGTACTGGCTGATAACAATTAGGAGGTATTCGTCGGTTACGGAGCGACAGCTCGGCGTACGTTAGCTCTGATCCCTAAAACCAGAGCGATAATTCATTACCGATTATGCTAATTACTATGTAGTGATTTAATAACAGGACATAACAGTACTTCACAAATAGATAGAATAGCGTAGTAGTATAAGTAAATGATTATAACAATAAGAAATTTGATCTTTTAAGCATTGCATCCATTTATTGACATTTCTAGCGATAGGATTTAAGGGAAACTTTAACAAGGAGATATTATTCCTTGTGCCATATACTACGGTTACAAAAAATTCCTATTCCTGTAGTATTTTAACCATGTCAACTTGATCGAGTTATTTTCGAAAATTTCTTAAATTTATGGAAAATATAAAAGAATCATGCCTATTTTATTATTTAAACATTGTAATACAGTTATCGTTAAAATATTAGGAGTCTCCTTATTTGTTGAAATTAAATAAAGATTGAGATATAAAAAATCATAAAATGAGTGATATATTATTCTCATGATTTTAATCAAGTAAAAGATTCTGCTTTATTTTGGCACAAAATAGTTGAAACTAATAGATATGAAAACATTAGTTATTGAAGTTTCTTAATTTAAATCTCACAATATTTGATGCTAGTCTTTTGTTTATGTGGTATGTATTACGTAGATGTATAGCTAAATGCATCCAGTGTTATATTTCAATTGATGAAATTCGTACTCACATTGCTTGTGTTGGTAAAAGTACTTGCATCCGTACGTTGCTGATGTAACACATATCTTGGTGAAGTGCCCTTGCACAGCTCGGCGTAAGAATTTTCTATGACAATATAGAGTTCAAGATGATTGTTAATTCACTGAGGATAATAGCTCTTTGCTGTGTCGTCAAAGCAATTGGTTTTTAATTGTTCAATCCTATTGAGTTCTTAATGAAACGTCACTCGAATTTTTGCACATTTGTATTGATCAATTAAACAAACTCATTAAACGCATAAACTCATTAAACAAATAATGGGTATAAAATTAGATCTAGTATAAAACTGTCTAGTTAATCCTGAAATCAATTATTCATTCATAACCATTAAATTTTCCTAACATTTTTACACCGTTAATTTGCAGTAGAAGATTATAGACCAAATTTAGTTCATATATTTCTCATTTTATATTTTCATTTGTGTCTTTGTATGTATCCAAAATAAATTATCTCGTGGATATATGGCATTCCATCTTATAGTGCACTTCTTCACTAACTAGAATCTAATCATTCTTTCGGTAGAAAGAATGTGTATAATAATTCTCATTTACTTTTTAGGTTCCAGAGGACCTCACCTGTCATACAATTTTAGTAACCATATAGATATTATAATCGAAGAATCAAGTGGTTGGAAGTTTCTCAACATGCTAACCGATAATCACATATATCATCAACTTTGGTTAAAATACAGCACTTATTAAATTACCTACCATTAGCGTGAGGAATTATATCTGGGTCCTTCTCGAAGCTCTCGATGCTGTCGGAGTTGAGAGGCAGAGTCGACGATTTATCACGTGGAGAGGAACTGCCAGTTCCGGACGCGGCTAGATTCGCCATGCCGCCGTCGTCGTGAGAATCCTTGTCCTCCTGAGTCCTTGGTCGATACCGTAATCTCACAGCCAGAACTATCACAAAGATCACTAGTAGAAGGCCTGCCGTTGCTCCAACCACCGCACCGAGCAATGGTCCAGACAGCGACAGCATCACCGGTGTCAGAGCTGGAAATCATGGTAAGTACCATGAGTCTTTCTACCCTCTTCCTTTTCTTCGCGGGATCTCATTGTTCGGAGGACGAAAGGATTGCTTCTCGAGACACTCATAAACGTCTCTCCATGCGATTACAACCGTTGAAAATGAAATTTTTCCATTATTGTTGTCGTGGATACGATTTTATGGATTTTTAGGATCATTTATGAAATACACGTTTTTCGTGATTGGTGGTGGAATCCGACTCAACGATGATCTGTCACACGAATTTAGAAACTTATTGGAAAAGCAAATTTTGGAAGTTTATGTCATTGAACTTTACTGATGACTATTTTATTAAGAATAAAATCTCATTAAAAATTGAGATATTTACTTAGAACTGGGAATGAAATAATTTCATTGAAAATTTTATTAGAAGTTCTCATTTTATAAAATTTCATTTATCGTAACAATATAATCATTTTAAAAAATGATTTAGCTATTGATATATCTGAAATTTGATTCTTCTAATTATAATGGCTAACCGCTTTTAATTTTAAATGTAATCGAGTCGGAAGGGTTAGATGAATTGGAAAGAGAATTAGTATCTAAACAGAAGATTAATTGAGAACTATCTGGATAATAAATGAGAACAAGAAGCAATGGAGTAAAATTGATTCCAGTTAGATTAGTAGAATAAAGATGTCACTGGAATAGATCTCCTTGGTTAAGTAGAGTACCAGATCTGATCAGACAAGTAATATAAACACATTATAGTCAGAAGAATGGTGAAATTGTCTAAAGATTATTTAGCAAATAGCTTTTCATACGATTTTCATATACGCATGCATATGTATCTTCTTTCCTCGGAAACTATTATTCGCGTCCCTTTTTTTGGATTTGGATATAGTGAAATTCGAGCACTCTGGAGATCAGTTTCTTTGGTTGTTTAATATCTTTTTTGTGTATGAAATTTCTTTTATGACATTAATATTATCGGAGAACATTGTACTGTTCTTTTATTCTGGTAAGAAATAGTAAGTGTTAAAGGAGATTTATTATAGTTACTATATACATGTTATAATAACAGAGTGATAAAATTTTAGCTGTATACAAAAATACTCTTCTGATTCGTTTCACAACAAAACTACATGTTGAGAAATCGAATTGTTATATTGTAAAATAAAAAATGGTTGACGTAAGAAATACAAACAAGGTCATTGAAACACCATCGTGATTCATTTGTGCGTGTAATTTCGAGTTTCGATTTGATTTACGTTCTCCCTTCGCATTCCAGTTAATAATGGATTAATATCTTTATAATAAACGAGTATTGGGATGATTAACTATGGTCCAATGGGTTTCGTATTTAGCCATCGACAATTGTGTAAATAAATCTGATCGTAGTTCCTGATTGCGACGATAATACTCCTGTTTTCAGCCTAAAATAAGGAAAACCGTTATCGTACAAATATTTCACATTGGCATCGCATTATATATTTTTGGATTACGCGTATGATTATGTTTTAATGTATTTCACGAATTCTGTTCTACATCCTTCGAATACAAAATATTTGAAATAGATATTCCATGTAAACATTCCATTCCTACGTAATAGTGTTTCTTATCTAATATTCTTTGTTAAGAAAATATCGTAACGAATGCTGCTACTGATATCTATATTATGAAATCTAAAGATGAAGTAACATCAATACTTTCAAAATCAATTTAGAATATGTATTCTCGGAAAGGTACAAAGATCTATGAACAACGATCGTGTTAAGATATTTGTTGCGGTTTCATTAGACGAATTTTCTACTAAATTAAAAATTTCATTAAGACTTCAATATACAAGAAATTTGCTAACGAATCCGGCAATATACAGGCTGATTCACTGATTAATCATAATCAATTAAGTAGATTCAGTGCTGATAATATACGTTTTAAAAGCTAATTTAGTACCTTGTCCAACATCATCACAATGTTCGTTATGGCAGTGAAAAGAAGTTGTGCGTCATCTAGGCCTGTTCCACACTACACTAGAATTATCGTAGCAAGACTTCACGATTCGCATGCAATGACAACGGCCTTCTTGCACGATAATTTATAAACTAATAATATTAACGAACTTACAAATGACAAGTTGTAAACTACAGACTCTTATCGCATAAATAGTTTTTAAAATTTTCAATTTTAATAAAGAAAAATAGACCCCCCTATCTCAGAACTTTAACAATTTTATTACCAAATTTATTTGCACCATTTTATTATTTCTGCTTATTATTTATTGTGTGCTATTATTAGCATTAATTGATATCGATAATTTACAACTTGTGGTCTTGTACAATTTCATTGATAATATTAATTGAACTGTGTAAGAGGGCCAAGGTCTCTACAGGGAGGCAGGTGAAACACAGATCTATCATGAGAAGTGAAAGCGCGGCACGTTGCAAGCAGAGAATATCTCATATCTATTTCTCGTGATAGTGGTGTGTCCTCCAACACCTATTTCTCTACTGTTCTTTCTACGAGTCATCGTGTGCTCCAATTTCCTTTACATTATATTACTACATGAATTAGCCTTTTTACTCTATTATTGAGGAAAACGAAAGTTTTATTTTTTATTTAGAAAATCGACACTTTTGTAAATGACACTCTTTGTGAGCAGTTTTCTATCAGATAGAGCATGAGAGTGGTATAGATTGTTGTGAAGTTGATACTCTTGAGAATCACAGATAAAACGCATTTATTGTCAATAATCTATAGTTGAATTTAGTAGCATTATATGAGCTGTTCAGAAGCCACACTGGTCAATTTCATAAATTGAAAAGTATGAGAAAATGATGATTTTATTATATGAACACTGTTTTCTAATGTCTTGAAATATTATCATTATATTATATTAGTATCATCTTCTTGCGATAAATGAACTTATTGAAGCGAAAAATATTTCTTTTGATAGTTGAATGTTAATAAAATCGTAAACTAATAAAATAATGGAGTGCTGATCAGTTTGGCTTCTATGAGGTTTATATAAAACGATACATAGGAGAAATTACACAACAATTCCATCGAACAAGAACACAGGGGACAACCTTGAAATCTTTTCCTGCGGAAAAAGTCGAAACGTTCCCAAAGGGAAGAAGCCCAGAGAAATTGTTCTCCAGAAAAACTTCTCTGTTTCCGGAGTGGAAATCGTTTCCCCTCGAACAACAACACCAATAATTTTCAAGACAATAGGATGGAAAGACGAAAATGGGCCATTCAATGCACCGCTACTTCGATAAATGAATGAACAAAACGCGTCAAATAAATGATGACGTTCTAAAAGTACGGACAGATTTCCACTGAGTTTTCGGGGTACAGTTGAAACAGAAAGAGATAGACATTATAGTACGAAAGAATGAGAAAAAGATCGTGACACATTCGTGACAGGCTCGTAAAAATGTACGCTTCCGGGATTGCGATCGTAAAGGCACTTCCGCTTCAATCCTTTCCATGGTGTTGTCACTTTTTGAAACTTTTCAAATGATAGGTCAGCTTCTATCGTGCGAATCCCAATCGACATTTTGATTAAATTTTCTTCCCTCTTTTCCCCTTTCTTCTATTTTTTTTTTTATCGTCTTCTTTTCGTCCTTTTTTTACAGACAGTTAATTTCTATTGGCACTTTTCTTTGACATTTTTAAAATTTTTCTTTTAAAATTTTATTTGCTTTATTGCGATATTTGTTATATGAAAGAATTTAGTAATCTCCCGAACTTATAACTTGCGACTTGCAAAGTTTCATTAATAATTTTAGTTGATTTGTGCAAGAGAGGCTCGAATAAGTAGAAGATAGTCATAAATAAGAATATTATAATAAAGATAAATTATATTATAGATATATTAGAGATTAATTAATAGAAATTTCAATGAAATAATTGGCTCTTTAAAAATAAAGATATGAAAGAAACCAAGAAATTTGGAATCAAGGAGCAGCTATATTTTAGCAGTGAATATAAAAGATTAATTAAGATTTTAGAATTGAAATACAAAATTCGAATATCGTTTAGAAGTTATTGATAGTTAAATATAGAAAATTCTTTATTTGGATAATAAAAATGCATGAGTTTCAGAAAGGTGATCATGAAAGAAATTTGGAATAATTAGGGACCTTAAACGTGAAAATCCGTCACTCAATTATTTTAATTTTTCTTATCCTTCTTTCTACTTTTTTGTCGTTTCGTTTTCTTTTTTTCTTTTTTGGGGAGATAGATTATTTTCTCTGTCGCTTCAGTTTCATTTTACGTTCTACGGAACATATTGAGAGATAGTGACGTTAATCGCGGCCGATTGGAAACGTCGATTTCGTTTCGACGCCAACTGCCTCGAGCGGATTAACCGATCCAGCTAATTTCGGATTAATCGATTATATCTCTACGCCGATGTAACACTGCCACGTCCGCTCGTGTTCGTGTCTATGCCATGCGGTCCTCAGTTGATCGAGTTGATCCATGTAAGTGGACGTCCAACCGCCAATTAGCCGATTCAGTTTATTCCGGATCGATCGTCGTGTTAACGTTCGAAACGGAAGATAGAGGAAATTGAGTTTTATCTCTTTTTCTTTTCCATTTTTTCATTGAATAACCAATGAATTTTTGAAGTATGGAAAAAGTACTTTATTAGATTATTATTACTAAACTGTGTGTATTTACGTAAATTTATATTTTTGTGGACATAGTTGAAAAAATACATTGTTTGAATTTTTCATTTGTGAATTTTATTCACAGTCTAGTTGTTCCGTTTGGAATGGCCGATTAGCGATTCATACCTCACTCGATCTAAAAAATTATGCGTTTATATACAAAAAAGCGAAGGAATTGAGATCATACACGACAGAGGAAATTCTCAATTTTAGAAAAGTATATTTAATTCTGTAAATTGAAAAGTACGAAAAAGCGATGCTGTTACGAACTCTGTTTTCTTGCTTCAGAATTTACCATTATTTATGTTACATTGCGATTTCAAATAAACATACGTTCAATAGAAATTGAATTAAATTTGAAGTATTACAGCTACATAAATTTCGACTGTATCTCGAATAAAAACTTGTCAACATCGATGGTATGTGTTTCTTGTTACGGGTATAATTGGATCTGCCCGGTTAAGAAATAATTTTGTAAGACGTGTTTCAAACTTTCTATGTTTGTCACAGAAGTTTTTGTCCGTCGTTTTGTCGTCAGAAGTTTTGTCAGAATAAATACCTCTCATCGTTCACGTAAAATTGAACTGCACGTTTCCAATTTAATTCTACGCGATTCTATCGCTTATTTCAAGCTTGTTATTTTTACAATACTCGTAATTTAGACAGAGACTATTGCTTCAATTTACGATGGGAACGTGACAAGGTTCGGCACAGTTTTTCGCGTTAAAATACGATTACACCGAGGTGGTCCGACGTGTTTGCAGAGATCGTGAATTATCGTTACGGCAGCAATGAATCTGGGATTCAGATGCACTGTCCAGAACTACGCTTCGCACTCAAGTTCGAGATTAATCAGAATCCACTTAAATTTACAAACTCCTCTAAACGAGTAGCCCTCTTGTTCTGCTTCTGTGATTCTAAGTTGATATTAAACGCAGCAGGTTGGATTCAACATAGACGTGCTATCAGCATCTGTGCTATTACCAAGATGAAAAGCAGTTAATCTAAAAGCAATTTTATATTCTTGTAGTTTAGGTTCTCTGTTTCTTTTGAAAATACTTTTTAAATACAGGATAATTTGTCTGGTACGGTTACTCGCGTAGTAACGAGATCGTTGTATATGTTAAAATCGGAGAACGAACTTTAGTACCTTTCAAAATTCAAATCAGAGAAATTGTTTAAATAACTAAATTATTGTTTTTCTTTCCTACAGAAATACAATATTCTATTTGACAATGCAAATTGAGATAATTTTTTGTCTCGTTTTGTACAGGAGGGGATTTTTATCATTATAAGCTATAAAGCGGTGGAAAAATCAACTGCAATTTTTTTTAGCATATTTGTCTTTACCATCGAAACGATACCCTTTCTTTGCATAAAATGCGATGGTCTCTTACTTTTTTTTGTTAAATAATCACGGAATAATTCGAACATGAAACGTGAAAAAGTTTTTCATCTCGATACTTTATCAGATAGAAAAACATGTTAAAATATCATTCATTAGTACTACTACTATTTTAAATCTATTCCAAACACGATTTTTCTCATATAGATATGACATAAATAAATATATCGTATTTCCTCTTGAAAAAGTGCTCAACAATTTGCAAAGTATTTTTAAATTCTTTCAAATTTGATTATTATTTTATCAAACATCCATCAATAGACTAAAAACGGACAACTATTTTTGTCAGCTGCAATGCATTATCCGTTTCTTGAAAATCAAATGTTAGGTAATAAAATTAATAAGATCATGTGAGATATGCAAGATGAGGATTTGATTAGTTTGATTCATACATTCGTGAAAACTTTTTGTAAATCTTCAAACACACTGCCGACCATAAGTATTAAGACATCTATCGATACGAAGTATAAATTTAATTGTCTTAGTTTCTAATTATTTTATCATATATCTGTTATTTTATTTGCATCATATGCAGGTCACAATAAAATATGAAATGAAGTGAAATTTGTTTGATCTATCTCATAAATACATACAATTAGTAACATAAGTATTGGCTCACTCTTTAAAACAGAATAACTTTTTCACAAATGTACCAAATGACTTGAAGTTTTTTGAGAAGTTAGAAGGACTAGTTTACTAGATGACGTGTAAAAAAATCTGGAGAAAATTGTAATTGGTTGGAATCGCAGAAAAATGGTAAAAGTCACTTTTTACAACTTTTTTATCTGAGCCTGTAATGAAAATATAACAAATACGTTCTGCAGATTTATGTCAGTTACATATATGCTGAAAATGTCATCGAGATCGATTAACGTTGCTACAAGTTACAAACAGTTAAAAACAGCTGTTAATCGTAATGTACATTCTTGTTCATCTTTCGATATCTGTTGCTTATTCTTACATCAATCGATTTCCATGAAATTTTCAGCACGTATATGACATAAATCTACAAAGCGTATTTTTAAAATTGTCATTACAGTCTCAAATAAAAGAGTTGTAAAAGGCAATCCTTGCTATTTTTTTTTCATGCAATTTCAATCTATAATTTTTTCAAAATTTTGTTTGACGCTTCATCCAGTACAGTAATTCTTCTAACTTTTCAGAAAAATTCGAATCGTTTGTTGCAATGTTAAAAATTGTTATTTTGTTTGTAAAGAGTGTAACAATACTCGTGCTCCTAACGCGTATGACATGTAATAAATATTTATATACCTAGTTATGGCCGGTAGGGTATTTTTGTGAGCTATCGTATGCACACGATTCTCTCTGTAAGAGAGTTTATCGAGCTTCCGTTCTTCCTTCTCTTTTATCTCTTTCTTGAAGTTCGATGACGCGGAGGATCGCGTTTGGCCGCAGACCAATTTCGGTTGAACGCTCTATAGCTGGTCCTCACGTACGCGCGGTCGTCTTAGTGGTGTCCCTCGGAACCAGGAATTTCACAACTTCTCTGCTATGTACATACTAACCGTTTACAGGATGTATACGCGGGAACCTTTCGCCACGAATTTGCAAAGAGCCCATCCATTTGCATATTCGCGGCCGCGCATAAACCATGGTTAGCTGAAAGACGTTTTGTAATCAGGTTCCGCGACCCATTTATAGTTCACTTTAACGATTAACGCGGCTACGAGCCGTTTAATAACCGGTGACACGACACACGACGTGGACTAATGCTCGTCTATAAATTTGATCACCGTGCACCACGTAAAACCACTGATGATGGCTTAATCGTTACGATGAAAGTGAAAACGCAGACGAGTTTGTTAGCTTCTTTAGTTTGTTTCTTTGCTTGGAAGAATTTGACGGTTTGTGCTGTTGGCTAAGTTTACATTGCTGATTTTTGTGGATCTTTCTAGATATATTTTCATGATATTTAGGAAGATTTGGAAGAATTTAGGAAGAATGTTTTTTGAAAATTCGATTATCGATAACTAAGATTAGATTTTTTAAATAAATAATGCAGTAATTTATATTTGTATGACTTGTGGATTTCTTAAGATGAATATCGCTTTTCTGGTTATTAATTTGCTGTTAGTTTTCATATTTCCATAATTATGTATTTGTTTTATTTGCTTAGATAGTGTTGTCACAAATGTAATTCTCGTGCGCTAGTAGTCTTTTGAAGATAAAGGAATATTTAAATATTTCGTATATTAAAATATTTCTTAACCCTCAACCCTAAAAAATATCGTCATTTAAAGCTCATTAGTTTTCGTGTATAAGCAGAATTAGTTATCCAAATTTATTGCTCTTAGAAAGAGATAACATTATATTTGTACAACAAGGGCTTAACTTTCGTGCAGTATATATAATGGCGAGCATATAAGTAGGGACAGTCTTTATAAATATTATAATATAGTCTTCGGGTGTATCTAAAAAATACATTTTTCCACTGATCTTTTTTGCATTAAATCTGTATTTCCTCCCATCCTCCTGAACATTTTAAAAGTTTAAAAGAATATAACAAAAATCCTTGATCTATATCATTTATCAATTTTCTATCTTTTCTGTACTCGATGCATTATTCCCCTTTTCAATTACGTTGTATTGCTCCTTTTCAGATATTGAATGGCGAAAGTTGAAATGGTTAAAATCTACAAAAATAGACTTATCATATCGATTTCCTGCGATCCTCACATTTTATTACATATCTCAACAAAATCCATTTCATCCACTCATCCTTCAGTCTAGAACAATTCAATACCGATCTAAATCAGCGATCAACTGATAGATTAATCTCGAATCGTGCTTCCATCGATGGAATGGATACGATAAGTTGATCCAACGGTTTAACAACAGAATTCAATTCTATTCGGCTGATCGATAGAGATTAGTTTTAAATCGTGGTAACATCACACATTCTTATTGTTAGTCGACATTGACTGGAGGCGAAGTTGCTGATCATTTCCACGAGTTTATATATGATGTTGATTTCGTGTTTACGCTGCATCGGTGTTCGGTTTTCTGTTAATTCCGACGTAGGCGAGCATTAATTTTGGATCAGATTTTCAGTCGGATTTCCTAGGATGATCCAATGATTTAATGATTAAAACGGCTGGTCGGCCGATCTCTGCTTGATCCCAGATTAAGTCTGGATTATGTTGGCTAATCGTGAATTCTGGATTAGCTATCGGAGACACGTTTGACAGCATAATTTGATACTGTGATGCTTTTCTCCATGGCCGATTCAATGTCGAACACCGACCTAACTGACAGCGGTACACTAACGTGAATGTTCGTTTGTACTAACGACTATCTTGATAGTGACGTCTGATTATTTAATTCTTCCGTTCGATTTGAAATATCTGGATAAGGTACAGCGGCACGAATAGAGGCTAAACATGTAATAAATTTTGTATTTGGGGTTTAACACTAAAGCTACTCGGTTATGGTGCAGAATTTGTATCAAAGAGATGGTGAGTACCATTAAAAAGTATCGAACACTTATTCTTGATGAGGTATATTTTAATTACAAAATTAACGACAGATCGAATTGCAATAATTTTAATCTTTATCCTCATGATAGCTATATTGTGGAATGTGACGAGATGATTAAGCTGAATTGTAAAAGTCAATATGTAATAACGAGACTCATGTTTGCAATCAAATAAATCTTATAAAATTAGTTTGTTACCTGACAAACTCTTTGTGATAGGTTTGCCATTGCTGACATTGTGTTGTTTAAATTTTTAACAACCTAGTTATTAATTTTCAGTAATATCTATTAACGCAACTGTTGGGTTGTTGCTTTTGTGTTTCGACAAAATTATTTAGAAAGACAAAAGTAACAACAAACGAATGAAGTTAAAGTAAATATTATTAGTTAAAATAAAAATATTTCTAATGATATATTCCGTTTGTATAATAATTTATCAACTAATGATATTAGTGAATCGATAAATCGCAAGTTACTTCTCTTTCATGATTTTATTATAGTACGTCAAATAGAATAATCAGATTTGTTACTTGTAGAATTTACTTCGAAAATTTTATTTGTCTCTATTATGCAAAAGAATTTAATGTTAACTGACATTGCCTGTTCAATAGGGCAAAAGCCATATATTTTGTTAGCAGTCAACTGTATTAATTGATATTTTAGAATTATGAAACTGTCGAGAAATGTGAAAAAATCGAAATGTCACTCAAAAATTACAACATGCTAAGGAATTGGAACACAAGAAATTTTTTATTCTGATAATGAAGAAAATAAAATGAAAAGATCTTAGAAAAGTGATTCACAGGAGAAGCTTGGAACAATTGCGTTCTTAAAAACAAAGATTCGTTGGTCGGACATCGAAACAGGATCGATAGGATGAGTTGCGATATCGATGATGCGCAACATTCAAATCAAGTAGGCTAACTAGTTCGAACGCAATTCTGATCGGATTTCAATTTACGAGCAGTTCAGAGTGGATGGTCCACTTCAACATTTAATTCAGCAGTTGAGTTAGCACTGAATTAGATTCCACGTTTCTGATAGAATTTATCCTTATCGAGAGCCAACTGGTCCACGATATAAAAAAGAATATCCTTATTCATTTTGAAACAAGCGCAATAAAATGATCCTTGTTACTACTAATGAATGAAATTCGAGAGATCGAGGAAATAAATTTCAACAAATTAAAAAAAAAGAACATTTCAATTATCATGATACAAACACTGGATAGTCAGATTTCGGAAGGAAAAGGACGATCCACGACTTCAATGATCTCAAAACTATTCAAATATTTTTCCAAAGAGTCTACATTTCTCAATATTCCAGGTACTTCACATTTCCCAAAATTCTACAAAATAATAATTAATTGTCTTCAGCTTCGAGTGCAGAAATTTCCATCAAATATATTACATAATCCCCCGAGAAGGATTCCGATAATCAATAAATAATGAAACAAATTGCAATTCGCATTCGCATATTAAAAAATAAAAAGAAAAAATGAGTAAGTGAAAGAAAGAACAACAATGGCCCGATAGAAAAGGAAAGATCAATGAGAATATAGGGACGATCTGGACCACGATCGTGTTCTGGCTCAGTGTTCTAGACAGAATTTATATGTGGTCCATGGATGGCGCACGCTGACTCGAAATCGAACACTAGCTGGCCCCTACCTGGGTATCGTTGATGCTCCTGTGTCTTACCCTCCTGAACAAAGTGCGGGCTGTGAAGAACCGTGGCGTCGCTCATCGCGTGCTCCGTCATGATCCTCAGCGAGAGAACCAGTCCTGAATAACTCCTCTCCGCTGGTAGATCGGTGATCTCGAGCATGTTAGGCGTCATGCTAGTCGCGGACGCCAATAGGCGCCTGGTGTCTGCGTCGAAGACTTGCAGCACATAGGTGGCAGTGCGCGGGTCGATGTACTCGCTCTCGGCGCAGCTCACCCTGACCGTTGTCCGACTCTCTTCCCTGATTGTACAATTCTCCGGGGGTGGAGGTTGCGCCAGCCTCTCACCTGCTACCATACCGGGCACAACACACCAGCCTCAGCCATCTTCTACAGCTACATCGGCGGATTTTACGAGGGTAAAAGGGCGGGTCGGAGGGTTCCTTCTTATGTACAGAGTGTCACAAAATATATGAGGGATATTTTGATGGTTCAGAAATTAATTGGTGCAAGTTAGTCTTTTATATTCATACTCTGTCATTGTTGGAACGTTTAACCTGTTTTGACAACGAAGAGGTGTTCACATCTTATAAGGGGGTGGCATAAGTAATTTTTCATGAAAGATTGACTTACGTTGACTGGCTTCTGAGTTCTACACTTATAGGATCGATTTTAAACATCTAAATGATGGAAAAAACTTATATAGGAAAATGTCATCTGAGGGATATTTTGCAAGTTATAAACAACGTTGTTCTATGGTAGAAATATGAGTCACTCATTTGCAAACTCGGTTAATTTGGCAAAAAAAAAAAAAAAAAAAAAAGGAAAAAATTGGAAAATCGATGAAATTGTACAAGGTAAGAATCGAGTGCTTTGACACTAAAATTGGCCAAAGTTTCAAAAAGTGCAGTGAATTATTTTAGCCTGTGGACGGCTCATATATCGATATTGAGGAACCAGTTGATGAACCGTTTTGGTCCTATTCCTACTTCATACTTTTCTTTTTAAAATTCATATAGATAAATGACATAGGGTATGGACTATTATATGATTGTTAAGTATATATATGAATCTTTCAAGAGCTACACTAATCAACTCTAGTTCATTTTTTCTTATATGCCTTACTATTTTCTCTTTTTTTTTTTGTAATTATCTACGCTATTAAGTTAAAGGTGATGATGTTACAAATATTACTTTTGAAATTCATCATGAAATTTTCTATTATTTATATCATCTAGCTGCGATAAATGAATTCATAGAAATAAATCCATTACTTTTTAAAATGAAATTGTTAATATTTTTAAGCTCTAGATTATTTACAGTCTGTCTAAGACAATAAGTAAGTTTTGTAATGGAACGTTGACGATATACGTAGATACTTGCTTAGCGGCTGACTATCGTTAATTATTTATATTTACTGAGGGCTAGCTTGAACTCAACTAAATCGCATTAGGAGGTCTGTCAATATGCCGGGAATCTCTGGACTCCGATCTTTGCTCCATTTTCTACTCAAAACGTTTTTGCTAATTGATTGGGATGTGAGCTGAGCTTGTATTTGTGTCTGCTTGTGTAGCTAGTGTTATTTCTTCCTTAACGAAAAACTATTTATAACTTAAAAGATATGCTTCAAAAGACATTTTTGTATATGAACATTTTTTTTCGTCTTGATATCTAAAATCGATCCTATAAATCCTGCAAATATTTTATGACACTCTATAAAGAATGAAGAGAGTGTTCGTTCCTTTGTTCGTTTTTGTACAGTTGGGATTTTTGTTGCCCTCTTTGTGGATATTCCTTAAGGCATGGGTTAAATGGAGGTTCAAAGTGAGATTGGGATAAGTTTTTCAGCGGCGGCTTGCGTCGCAAAGAGGTGCTTTCCTTTTGTCCGGTCGAAGGGACTACTTCGGTCCTGTGTTCCTGGATAACGCGTTTCCGTATTCCGTTTGTCCGGCGTTGGTGATGTGCTCAACGCTGGCAAACGTTCATGTCGGATGATTCTTTTCTCTCTTTTGGTTTTGCTTCGAGAGAAAAGGCAGTGAAGGGCTTTTCGAAAGGAATTTTGGTTGCTTTCGTCGATTTTTCGATAGTGTCCCGGTTTTTCGTCATTGTAAAGGTTAGACTGTATAGAATTATTTTAACATTAGAACTATTATATTTGTCGAAGTAATGAATTTCAGATTTGTTGTCTTTGCAATTACTGAGAATATGGAGGTATTTTGACATTTTATTGTCACAGAAATGTAATTACGTATATCTATTTATCTTAATTAATTATATGCAACTATGTATAACTAATGTCAAAGAGTGAAATTAATTGTGATCCAACAAGTTTCTATAAAAAATAATCGATACATTTTCAGTACATTTAATGTCAACAACGTTTTAATTCACCACTATTTCATCAGTCCCTATCTTCGACGTTATCGTTAAAATGGTAAAAGTCCACCATTATTTATTGAACAATTTGAAAATTTCGACCATTGAAGGTTCAATACACCAAAAATAAATGAAAAACCATCGCGTATGCATCACTTTTAATCCAAAAAGAATTTCCTTGAAAGAAGAAATTCCAGATAGATTGCGACGGACGTAACCGATTTTTAAACAACATCCCGGATGTCCTTGTTTTTTAAGTAAGTTCGATCGCAACGAATTTCCAGCCGAAAACGTAGCAACCTGCCCCAGCTCACGTTTCTCATTCGGTACGCGAACGTGTTTTAATATAAACGTCAAAGCGTAATCGATATCCGCTATAAGATTAGACAGGTCGGTATCGATATCGAGCCGTTCGATCCAACACATTGCGTAACAAGCGTCTCCCTTTTCGTTTCGAGGCTAAGTCCGTGTCGGAAGTACGGTGAGGTGGCTATTTTATCGAACGAAATATTCGTCTGGCTCGATGGAAGAAGCGTTTACACGCGCGAACGAGCCCGAACTGTTAGACAGGATCTCTTTTTCTCCTGCTCTCTTTCTCGTCCTGTCAAGGCGTGTGAAGGTTCGAGTTCGACGAAGGCACGAGCCAATAAACCGACTGGTGAGAATCGAGCAACGTTAGTCAACGATATCGACTGTCTCAATGAATAGAGATTCGTTTAACACATTCCTGTCGTCCTAATCAGTGTTCGTCTGGAATTGAACCACTTCTTTGTCAAATCGGTTAATCTTGCAAAACGATATGTAGGGAAAATTAGTTGGAATTATATGAAAATTAAAAAAAAAATTAAAATTTAAAATTTAAAAATTAAAAATAAAATTTTTTAAAAATTCGTAAATGAGATTGTATACGACCACTTTGACCTGTGAACGGCTCGATTAGTAGAGATGGTGGGATTTTAAGCATTTATGAGAAATTTGAAAGTGCGAAAACGCGCAGAATGCAGATGATTCACGATAGTATATGAAGTATCAAGAGTATAGTTTCTATAGTATAATGTTTGTATAAAATAACATTTCTATTGTTTCAATCACTGCTCGCTTATAATTAGACAATAGATTCATAGTTCATCTAAATTTAAATTTCTGTAGGAAAAGTTAAAGGTATAGATCATAAACAATTTTTAAGTGAAACATTTAATTATCGTTATTACTATAACAAGAGAATTTTATTTATATATGAATATTAGAATAATAAATGTTTCAGCGTTTATTTTTTAATTGTTTAACGTTAATTACGAAATGAAAAAATTTAAAGCTTTTTCTCACGATTTCGAAAAAAAGCTTTAAATGTAAAATTTCGAAATATTCAACATCACAAAAATGGATTAAAATTTTTGTATCGAAGTGTTTTACACAAATGTGATTAACAAACATTTGCATTTTATATGCGAGAAAGTCGATAATATGTTGCAATATTATCATTTTGTTTAAAACAAGTAACCGTACATGATGAAAGAAAAAAAGGATCACTTTTTTCTGTTTCATCGAACTGTAAAGAGCAGTTGAAGCGAATATCACTGACGCACTACTTGACACTTTGCCAGCTCATTTATTGACATAAACTACTGCGCGCAAGAGATCCAACTACATTCGAGAACAAACAATATTATCTAGTTTACAATCTCGTGTTACTTTTATCGAATAGTCGTGCTACGTTTAAACGCCATTTAATCCCGCTTTTCTCTGAAACACTCTCGAAAAGAATCGTTAAAAAAAAATTGGGGATCTCTTGCATTTTTATTTCAGCTTTTTGCTGTTAGAGGAATACGATGTATTCTGTTTTTCGAGATATCGATTATATCAGAAATGAAATGCAAATTATCTTTTTTATTGCATTTCGAATAGAATATGTTACTATTGTTAATAGAGATTTAATTTCCTTTGATATTTGTATAATAATTTAGAGGAATGACATTTGGAAGATTAAACCACAATCGATGACCTCTAGTAATATTTTACTTAATTTTTTAATTTTCAATATATTAATCGAATCAAGTTATCAAATAAAATTATATTAATCTGTAAATTTAAGATATTCTATAATCAAGCTCAACGAAGTTGAACAATATATTGGAACACAAATGAAATTGAAGGTTAAAAGCTTGCTTTGTTTAAATAAGAAAAATATGAGTTAAGCTCAATTAGTTCAATCAATGCTATCAGCTGAGAAAACTGAAGTTAAAGCATCTATGAGGAATCAAATTAAACATTAAGAATTTTGCGTTATCAATTACGAAGAACCTAAATCAAACTTAATTTAGCCGGCTCTGAAGTCGAATAAAATGAAATTAAGCTAAAATCAAATATCGAAAGTTTCTTTTGATCAATTATGAACCACCTAAATCGAATCTAGCTCGATCGATTCTGCAAACAAGCATAATACCATTTATGAAGAATGCTCTCATTGATTAAAAGTATATAGGAATGTCAAAGACGCCTTCTGATCAATTACAAATCCAAATCATACCCAACTCAAACGATTCAGCAATCAGGCACGATAAAAATGCAAAATTATTTGTAAAGAGTGTAACCATTGATTAAAACCAAATATCGAAGATTCCTTTTGATCAATTATGAACTATTTTAATCAAATGTACTTTATTAGAATTGGCGACGATTGGAGTGTGAAACTTGTGTCAGAGAAATTTATATGAAAATATACACTACCAAAAATAATTAGAGGATTGCTTTTATGAACGATATTAGTGTAGAATTCAAACGAATAGATATTCTATCGGCTTAATAGATTAAAATGTGATTCATACATTGTTGTCATAATGATTTGCTTGAAAATAATAACTAAAAAAATGTACAGACAGAAAAAGTGGATATAGAAATAAAAAATGGCACGCTAAATGTTCCTTTAATTGATTTAGTTAATAGTGTATTTAATACAAAATGATAAATAAAATGGATCGTCCAAACCTTAAAACTAACTTATCGATCTACATTCCTATGATTAGGACTTGATTATTTTAACCATTTTAATTGATAGCCTTAGTATCAAACAATTTTACAACTGAGCACGATGAAACGAAATATACGAAAATAGTATTTTAATACAATATAATTGGAAATGAAAACAACTTGTTAAATTAAAAAATAAGCATCTTAAAAGTAGCTTTGAAGTTAACGAAATTTCCTTACAAATTCCAAAGACTAACACAACTATTAAGACAAACAACGATTTCATATTTTAATATCTAATATGTTAATTTAATTTTTTAACATTATGTCGAGCACTGTTTTTAAGATTATATACAACATTATTTTGGAATAATACGTATTCAGTTCCAAAACCGAATAAAAAAACAATTTTGGTGATATATATATTAACGTGGTGGCTTAAAAAATCGACCTTTCGTAAAAAATAAAAAATGTGACATACTCTGTTCTCCTGCTATAGCATGCATTTACGAAGAATATACAAAAACATCTTCTAATCGAATTAGAAAAAAATAAAAAACCATATATCATAATCGAATTTTCTGTTCATTGTTAATAAAATGCACAGACAGAATTAGAACGCGGACTAACGGCCAGAAACGATGTACACCGATTTCCAGTTAGCCAACGAACAGACAAACAGACAACTAACAGACAAGAGAGGAGAACGGCCACCGACCACCCCCAAGCCCCCTACCCCAATTAGCCACGCATTATTAACGAGTACTGTACACAGGCCGCGCTTACGGCCAGCTTGGTCCCGGGTTCCACCGTTAATTGTTAGCAATTAGCAGGAAGAATGTGCTCGCAATCTGACAGAGTCGGAATCCGGGACAAAATTATTTTGTCGGCCTACAGGGGAGATTCCTTTTCCAGAACCAGCCTCCTCATCTCCTGGCTCCCGTAAAGAAGAGAGATTTTCCCAGAATATCCCCTTTTTCAACCCTTCTATCCTGTACCTCATTAATTTTCTCGGTAATTCATCTGCTTCGTCCTCTTGCCATAATGTTAATTTAAGTTATGCTTATGATGTTTAATTCTGTTTGATTAAGTGCGAGATACAGTAAATATTTTTCTTATTTACTTTTCGTTAGATATAGTAGAAAAGAATTTGTTTTCCAGATTCTTTTTAATTTGATATATTGTCTGTCTTTGGTTTGATATGGTTCTGACTTGAGATTTATGATATTGGGATTGATTAACCGATTCAGGACGGACAATTGTATTTGATATTTTGTTGAATAATTGAATAATGGATTAACACTTTTTAGTGAGTACTTTTCAAGTCTTTTTGATTAGGACTTCAGGATGTACATTTCAATATTACCGAAACATAGAAAAAGCCAGTAATCAAAAAATGGGACGAATCGAGTTTCTTTGTTCTTTTGATGTATTCCAAAAAAGGGTGAATAATATACTTTTTTAATGATTATTATAAAAAAGTTATAAAATATAGTGTATGTTACTTTGCCACAAACTAATTGTTTAATAGATACCACCGTTTTATATAATTTAGCAGGATATATAAATAGCACATATTATAGTGAATATACTAATTTAGTAAACGTGTAAGCTTTCTAATTAATGTATGCTATTACATCCTAATTTCATAAGTAAATATATCCATATAATCCATATCCAGTAATGAAATTTGAACTTCTACCGCAACAAATATATTATGCAATTTAATAAGCGAATATATTTTTTGGACATTTTTATTGTATTCATCAATATTTTTATAAAAATTTCTACATATAAATTGCTTATTGCATATTTACTAAATCCGACATTTAATATACTACGTATTCATTCAATTTTATTAAACTCAATGATTGCGTTTGTTCGTTTTATCGATGCCTAATAAAAAATGTTCTTTAAAAAACTTTGTCCTGAAAGGATTAAGCAATTAATGAATTGATTTTGATTGTTATGAAGCATTCGATAAATAAACAGGAAATCAGACTTTTTGACTAGAGGAAGTTCTCGTCGCTAATTAATTACAAACAATCAAATATTAAACAATTGAACATCATTCGACCTGCCAGAGATTTCAAGTGAAACAATTGACATTCTTATCAGCCTAAAGGCGACATAACTGATCTTCAATAGGTAACTCGATTTCCATACAATATCACTGTGCTTCCATAGAGTCGAATTCAAAAGCGAACCAGTCTCGTTCAATTCGTAAGTGAACGCTATGAAGTTTATTACCACAATCGAGCCATTAATTAAATCCACTGCCGTCAATTAATTATCTCCATAAATCACAACGCCAACTGTAGTGATTAATTTCTATTTCATCCTTATTAATTCCACAAACTAACTAGTGAATAGAGTACCAAATAAGAAAGAAGAGAGAAAGAAAACGAAAAGTGTTAATGGAGAAGGAATTAATTTAGAAAAAGATATATAGGTTTTTCTCATTGTCAAATCCGTAAAATCGCTAAAATGGTGGTTTGGATACATTTTTCGTTCGTGGTATCACTATGGCTGACAAGATGTGAACTGTATAGAGCATAGGGGACGATAATCGAGTTCGACAGGGACCGGAAGTCCGTCGATTTGAGTTGACTGATGGTGATCGGGGGTCGAAACGATCGATATCGAACGCCTAATCGCGCTTCTACGATACCAGAGACCGAGTAAACGCTGCAATGTGACAATGTCGACACTAACTGACAGTTTTTTCTTTGTAAAGCTGCAGTCCAATCAAGATAATGGAACTATGTGAACTCTTTGAGAAAATCACGCTTTGCAACACGATGCAAAATCTGTTAATATTACATTATTTTGATATTACATTAGCGTTGAAAATTGAAACCTCATATAACAATGGTTATACGTTGGTTAATGTTACGATGGTTATAAATTTGAAACCTATCTGAAAAGTGTACATATACAGAAATCAGAATATTAAATGTTAAATATTATTAATAATTAATATTAATATTAAATATTAAATTCTAATAAATTTTTACGTTTTGCTTCGCTCTCATCCCTAACGCAAACGACATTCTGTCTGCATACGGATGGAACAATCTTAACAGTAAAGAAAAGGAAAGAAGAAGGAAAGGTAGGAAATCACAGAATACCATCGAATCGTCATTTAACCGTCAAAATCCTTCAGCATCATGATAGTTCTCTAGAGAAAAACCCTGTCAGGTTCCATTTCGGATTTCCAGGTATATAAAGTTGGTCCACGGAAGACTCATCGACGCGTGTATTGCAGCGTTTGCTCGTTCTTGCCTTGTGGATCGTAAATAAACCGGCCGAAGAGAGTATTTCTCTAATGGGGGGAGGGGGGCAGTAGAACGGGAGGATCGATGAGGAGCAGCAGAGAGATCAATGGTTGGAACGGAACCATGGAAAGAAAGAGGCGGGCCACGCATATATATCTATGTTCGTGACAGAGAGAAAGAGTCAGAAAAATGGAGGACGAACAGGGGTGGGAGCATTAAAGAAGAAAAATATAGATAATCACGTGAGCTCTACGATGCAAGGCCGTGCAGCGTAGCAGATAATGCTCGAAGAGTGTGGCACGTTAATTTCAAGGATCGATCTCATACGATCGATCCTTATCGTGAGAGATAGGCTGCTCGTGTATTAATTTTGAATATTATTCCGAGTTAGATCGAAACTCGAGATTGAAACTCACCTGTTCGCCTTTCGGGCAGATTCAGCGTGGTTGCACGGAAATGGACCGTCTCGCTGCGGCCTTTGCTGTTGCTCGCATATATGTGTACGTCGTAGGTGGTGCCAGGCTCGAGGTTGCTCACCGAAAAAGACGGTACTTTGCTCGTTTGATTGTAGATCGTCGTGCTCGGTTTCGACGACGTACTGCTGGTTCCCACTTCACGGTCCACCTGTATCGTGAACTTCTGCGGCAGACCGCCGTCGAACCCCTCTATGCACTCCACGTATAGAGAGTCCGTTGTCTGGTTCAGAAGAGAGCAATTGTGTGGCGTGTCTGGATGACCTGCAAAGCCGAATAATTAGTACGATCGCGATTCGAATCACAAGTTTCTACGGTTCCTAATGTTTAGGCAACGTAGCATGTATTTTCAGTAATCCTTTGAGATTGTGTCACAAATATATGTATTTAATGGCTTAGAAAGTAGTTTTTTCTTTTTATTGGTACACTATTGCATTTACTATAGCACTTACATACTATTTAACGAGGTCCAAATTTTGTAACATTCGATGGTACTTTCGTAGGAGTGTAAAAATGTATTAAGAAGTGAAATATAGAGCCTCGTTAAAAATGTTTCATTGGAAAATAAGGGTAGGTGCTAACAATTTTTGTAGCCACTGTAATAAAAGATATAATATGTTATAAATATGCGTAAAGCAGTTATGAAGGAAAACGTTCGGTCAAATTAATGAAACGTATATTTGATGCACTTCGAACCAAAATCTCGAATCTTTATCGAAAAGCTTGTGTTATGTCGCGTGAGATGATCCGTGCAACGTCCCTCATGATCTGGCCGCCAAAGCCCACGCACAGTTACACTGAGCCACAATAAACCTCAAGGAACCATCATAAATCGAACCTTTCAACTTAGTCTCTATTCATACAAGCATTTTCGGTTTATGGATGGTTCTTAAAACAGTCCTTGGGTTTATTGCACGCTCTTACGAATTACGGAGAAAGCGGATGTTTGTCTAACGGAAAATCGGGTTTCTCCTTGGAACAAGAACACCCATGACCCACGTTGTCAGGAGAATTTCTCCTTACAGTTTCCTTATAAACATTGGCTATAGCCAATGGGTATCGCGGATCGTTACCCTCACTTTCCTACCGAAAAAGGTGACCAACGAATCTACGTTCTTAGTTCAAAAGGGCACACCCATACCGAGCTTTCCTCCGTAATAAGAAGAGACGGGTCTTCACTGTCGCTAACTCCTCTCATCGGAGTAGTCACTTACGGTTCCTACAACCTTAAATCATTCATCTTCGTCTTTAAACGACATCAGGTCGAACTATTCTCTGCCTTAACTATCAAATACATAACTATCAACCAGTTATATCAGATATATATTGCGAAACGACGTAACCTGTGAATGTAAGAAATTGTTGGAAATATAATTATTATAAAACTGTTGATTACAGTTTTATTCCACAACAACCACCCCTATTATCCCACAAAAAATATGGGGATCTAGCTGTTCGTGGTGTCGATTATTATAATCGTAACAGAAATTTACGATTCCCGTTGACGTGCTTACTCGCGAACGCGTCTCCCTGCGACTGGACGAAAATACAACTTGTATACTTTGATATCTGGTGAAGTTTAGTATTGTTTAATATTTTTCGCTTATATTTTTCCAAATTGTTAATTTATATGAGATATTTTTATTAGGAACTACATATCCGCTCACAAATCGTTACATATATAACAAAGTAGCTATGATGCGGCACAATAAAAAAGATCATATTGTTTTTTTCATATTGTTTCGTGCTATTTTATGTATCGCATAATTCCACCGATCCTAATACAGTACTACAAGTATGAATTGAAATTTTTGAAAATTTATAAAATATTTGAAAGCTTCTTTAAAATCTTACGCATTCTAAAAAAGATCTACTTAAAATGTCTCTCCTTAAAATATTCAACACGATCTATGTAGCATTCCACAAGTATAATTCGATGTGAGCTTTTAAATCATGTCCGAACATACCACATCTTATCTGGTACACACACTTTCCACTCCTTTTACTGATCCTTCCTACGGAAACTTCCATTTTCTCGCTTGCGAAAAACGATCGTTTAAAAAGTAACAACTCTGTCGGTTAAAGACATAGTAAAGCTATCTCTGTTCGACGTAGCGTCGTTTGTTGTATCCTGGCAGGGAAGTTCTCTGGGATAGCTGACCTGTGATTGCGTCGAGCAGGCAAGAGATGAAGCGGTCCGAAGTTGATGAAACTACGACGACAAACGTCTGCCTCCTTTAGACGAGAACTGAATACTGAACGGCAAGAGAGACCATCTTCGAGAGTCTCCCGGTTCACGTACGAACCGGTGAAACTGGTGTCTATCAAACGACGCCATTTCTCAGTCGTCTTTAATCAACAGATACGAGCTTAGTTAGGTTTTCCTTTCCAGATGGAGCTGAATTCTCGTTGGACGACTACGTTTTATGCAATGTCCTCTTTAATAGCGCTTTTTATTGCGTCATTTCACTGGTTTAATGCCCACCCACGGTACTAAAGTGCGTTTGCCACGTAGTCACGCGGCCATCTACGATGTCACATCCTCGCACGTCCTCGATACGGTACAGTCCATTCGCGTTTTCACATGTTTCATAGGACTTCGCGAAAGTGGTTCGAGAGATCCGCTATTGGCATCATACTCGTGAAAGTTTACGGAATTGAGAAACGTTTAGCAAAGCCGACGTTTAGACTTTTAATATGGTAGATGTATAGATACGTAGATTTTTTATCCATTCTCTTGGAAACAGTTACAGTTGAAGACGAAAATATTCGGATATTTGGAAGGTAATTATAAAAGGAGCAAAAATTTCTATATTATTGAATATATTCAAATACGTGCCATTGTATGTTATACGTACAAACTTACAATTCGTATACTTACTGTATACGAATGAGATTTAATCTGCAACTACTATACAACATCAAAATCTTAAAGAAACTAGCAGAAAAGAGTGGGAAATATACGTAGGAGCAGATATTGAAAAATTTTCGTTGTTCGCCAAAAAGGAAAGTACGCAATATTCATAATAATATGAACAATTCATATAAATCCTACAGATGATTTACTTTCGTCATATTATAATAAAGGATTGATCACCTGATTAATAGACTTCATAATTATATCCGTAACAATTCTTGCAATTTAATTTATGTTAGGTAACATGTCCCATTGGGCAAACTTCATTTTGCCATTCTTCCGATCAAATGCAATGAACTGATCGGCCTTTCTGCGGGAATCTTCAAAATTTAATTTGTCTTACGCAACACGTTTCATCGAGAAAATTCCACTTCCTTATTTCTTGGATTGAACACAGAGGAATCGACGGTTTCTCTGTAACAATCTTGGCAACAATATGTTACATTGAGAAAATTCTACTTCGCAACTTTTTCGATCGAATACGAAAAAGTGGTCGTCCTTTCCCGTAACGTTTCGTTAAGAGGTCGTCAAATGCAGAAAGGAGCAAGACACCGAAAAGGAAACGGATGTCCGGCTACGAAGTCGGCTGTCTTTGTTTCTAATCTGCATAATGAGGAAACTTTTAAAATCTAATTTACGTCTATCATCCATCCCACGAGAGTCACATTTCCCAGGATTACTCTGCAGTTCTATACCTTATTTGCCAGTTTTCCACTCCCCTCTCCGCCGCCAATAAATCCTCACGATTCACGTTTACTAAAAATCTTCATTTCCGTCCTACAAACTGTTGCATAATCAAGAGCGAAGCTTCTTTCTTGTGAAGATAGCCACGTTGCATGATTTCAAGAACCGAATGGAATTTTCACGTGGAGGTATATTTTCATCGCGTATTATGTCAACGTTCTCGCATTTTCTACTCACGGTAATGCGAATTCTCTTTGGAATTAAAGAATTATCCGAAGACGCCTGCAAATATCTCGACGCATTGAAACGCTGGCCGCTTGTTAAGAATGAATGTTTTAATGTTCAACAAAAGGTGTCCGTTGTTCTTAGCGTTGTTCATTTTTACTATGATATTTCTCAACATGGATATTTTTTCAAATGTTTGAATTTAACTTCCTTTACTTTTTCTTTTTGATTGTTAGCTAGGTAAAAGCATTTTTGAAAGGGAGCACAGGAAAAAACATAAAGTATGTTCTTTTTGTTTCAGTATTGAGGAATTTATGGTTTGCTGTTTGGAAGTTTTCATTAATTATCGTATTTAATAATATGCTGTGACAGAAAATATAGATGCTGTAATTTGTAGGAATTCTTTAATGCTTTTAATGTGGATTATTTCTTTATATGAAGTATCAGCATCAATAAAGTGTTTAAAGTAGTATGGTACATATCAGTATGTTTATAAAAATGCTTCTCTTTATGAAAATAATCTAGAAAAAAAGAGTTTTGCTTCTCCATCTTAAAATGTCTTAGAACAAAATCTAGAAGAAATTAAAGCGAAAATAAAAATACAAAGCAAACGTTTTTCATAAACGAACATAAAATTGAAAAAATATAAAGGGAATGGATTTAAAATATCGAACAGATAAAATTATATTTGTTAATATGATAATATTCTATTAAGTCTCTATTTATAACGTGAAGAACCCTTACCAGCTGGCACAATATGGTAGACACAGGGCTCGAGCTGGGAACCCTGATCGTTGGTGCCCCAACAAAGCAAAGTACCATAGTCCAACTCTGTCATCGGTGTGTAAGAGGCTGTGGAACGTGTTCGTTCGCTGGTAACGTGTGCCTGTGGTATGTCGATCGCCTCCATTGTGTTATTGAACTTCCACGTAAACGTTACTTCCGGTGGATTTGCCTCGAGCTCGCACGGTATCCTTGTGGTTTCCTGTCGTGCTACACCGAACACCTTTACTTGACCGTGGTGACAGACTGGAGTGACTGAAAGAGAAATAGAAATGCATATACAGATCCGATTCATTGACTCGGAAATCAGTTCCTGAAAAAGTTGTGTTATCCTCACTATCCATTGAGTATTACGTTGTCCCTTTCCATAGATGTTTTATTATTTCTTATAAATTTTATAGTTTATGAGGTGAAATTTTATTGATACAGAAAAATATGTCTCAATTTTAATTGATATGAAAGATATATATATCTAGGAATAGGAAATTTCAGTATTTATTATTACGTCTTTTTTATATTCTAATATACACAAATTATATTTAAATATTCTTTCATCTTTGAAAATCAATTAGAATCTATTGTTACTTTTTCTAAATATTCCATTTCTTCATTCTTATCAGAATCGTTGTTAAAAAATAAATACACTATACCAAATTTGCGATAGCTTTTAATTACAATTTTTATTGACGTTTTTATAATTATTAATGAATTTTTTGTTCCGAAAGTAGAAAATTTTTTCTAATAAATATTTTAATAAACGGTGAAACATCTAAATGCCCCTTCATTTTCGAGAAATCGTTATTACAAAAATACTACATTTACTGCCATCGGAATATCTGGAATGTAAAATATTTTAAAGGAAATAGATTACTTGGAATTATAGATAAAATTAACAGTACGCGTGTTTCTAAGGAAATCAACGATCCACATCGATGATATTCCCACGTCAAAAGTCCCTTGATAGTAGCACTAGGCTTTGAACGGTGAAACGTAAGTTGAGCCTTTTGATCCGCGACTTTGTAGATGAGTGATCGACTGCTATCTAATATTCGTACAGGACAAAGGTAACACGATTATGGAGCACTATCCATGATTAAGCATTAATGATATCATCGATGTCCCTACGTCATTTCCAAGTCCTTGTCAACCGCAAGCCAGGAACAGCATCAGATTTCGTGGTAATATATAATATATAATATATACATATACATATGCGTGTATATGTATATAGAAAGTATACATGGTATATGGATAGGAAGCTATCTGCTGTCGAAGGATACTAACATCATTAAGGTGCATCCCTTTACCACTGATATGAACTCAATGCTCATAAAACAGAGTATGTCTAAGAGGTTAATTAACCTTTTACCATTACCAATAAGTTTACTGTAATTGAAAAAATTATCTCATATATTACCCCATTAAAATGGAAATAATTATATTTTTACCTTACTATTTCCAACATATAAATCTACTTCTCGAAATCAGTCTTCTGAAAAATACCATCATCTAAAGTTCACTAGTTTCAATTTACAGAGAAATGTAATTATTCAAAATTCACTTTTCGCAATGCACAGATTCCTTCTGCTTATTGTAATCAACCGCCCCTCCCCCTCCGGCACGGCACGATACAATGCTCGTTATTTTCAATTTATAGACACAAATAGTAATTGAAGATTCACTGTTCTCGAAGCAAAAAGCTCTTCCATCTCCTGAAATTATTCCTTTTAAAAATATCACTCTTGGAAGTTTCTTATTTTCAATACCTAGACAAGATTGACTATTGAAAATTCAATCTCTCAAAAAATACCACCATCAAAAGTTGATAATTTTTAAGTTACAAAACAAAATTAGCGATTAAAAATTCTCTGTTCTCAAAGCAGAAATTTCATCTGCCTCTCAAAATCACCCCCCCCCCCCCCCCTCTTATATTAAGATCTTACTGATCAACCAAAATGACGAGAATAGAAAGTTAACATCAAAAAGTCCTAACTTGGCGACCGGCGTTCGAAAACGGAATTCAAAGGTAGGAATGAGAGACAAAAGTTCTTCACGTGTAAGGGAATGGAAAAAGTGCGGAGGTTACGGTAGTCGGGTGTCGGATATCGCGTAGAATTTTCTGAGTGATCTAATCAATGAAAGGTCAGCCCCTTTTCTACTCACAGTACTTTTCTCGTCCTCCTTCTGCTGTTGTCGATGTACGATCTGTATGTACCTATACATTCTTTTACTTTCCGCTTCCACGTACAAAGTATTATTGAATTTCTAGGCGAACCGAACGAGACTTCCGTCCCAGAGTCGAAGTCGCATGGGATCTTCTGTCAGGTTACACCGAGTATTCTCCTCTCTCTAGGTATCGTTGTAGCTGAATGTCAATTGCGGAAGCTGTTGGAAATAACGATCGACCTCTGACTTCTTCAAGGATTGTCTCGAATAAAGGATAATCCGACAGACAATTATCTTTAGTTATCTTTCTCTTCGTGAATTATTTACTCAATAATTTGAGGATTTATTTGTGACCCTTAATACCAGGTACATCACAGTTATTATTTTGTCAGTGTTTCCTCTATACAAGTATATTCCATTTATGCTATAGAGAGAATTGTTGAAATACAATCTGCTATTGCTCTACATAAAATACGGTATAAACACTTGTTTTTGTTTGAAGCGAAAAGTTTATGGATAATTATATTCGTAAGTGAAAATAATCATTTTCGTCGATTCTTTAACCCATTAAGGATCAACATTCATCAACATTTTGTTTGTAATGTTTTTTTTTAATCAATTTGCATTGCTGAATTTCATCAAATTCATATTGAGATTATTATGAGGAATTCCAAGAATATTTGACTGATATTATTTTTCCTCGCTATTTCTTCTCCCATTTGGATTCTATAGTTTTAAGAAGTCTGAAAAAGTTGGAATATTTTATAGCGCTACAATAAACTACCTTTCTTTTTTTCAAATTATAAAACTCCTTTCTGTGTCTCTGATTTATAGTAGGCTTTCGTGATGTATCTATTATTCGAATACATTTTTTGAATCTGGACGAAACTTGCTATAATATAATTTATCATAGTAGTAAAACAAAAATTCAGAATCTTCTGATAGTAGAGCGATACGTAATTATGGATGAATCTATAATTTAAATGTTATTCGCGTTTGTCACATTTGGATATAATTCTCGTGATAATTGTGATTGATAGTAGGAAGAAAGGAGATTAACATTTACTGGAATGAAATATCGTGTCGTACAACGTATTATGAGAGCGATAAATTCCGTAGCTGTCTGTTACTTCATGAGATACGTCCGATAAAAATTGATTGGCAAAACCCTTACGGCGTTTTTCTTTTTCGATCAATTTGCATAAATTTACGGATGTTTACGTGACCATATCGTCTTCGCTTGTCAGAGAGAAAGAAGATTGATTGACGGTTAATTTTTCGTTTTAGCGAATGTACTGTGCTTTGGCTGTGATATACTGTAGGATCGAAGTGCTAGGAAAGTTAAGTGCTTTCATATTGTATTTTAAATCTATCGAAAAATAAGAGTATCATTAATCTCTAGAGAGAAACTTTTAGTATGCTAGTTCGAACGATTTCTGAAATATTATGTGGGTAAGTTGAAAGAACCGTAATAGTGAAATAGTGATATCGAATGTTCGTCTCACAGTCGAAAATAACGTGCTTTGTCTTTTAAAAAAATACATTCTCTACTCTGGTATCTTTTGGATAATCATTTATTAATTACTAATATTAACGAATTATCGATAAGTGACACATTATAGACTATAATCTTCTATTTCAAAAAGTCCTATAAATTTCCAATTATACTCAAACATGGAAGAAACAAAAATTTATTTTTTGTTTTTAAAAAAGAAACAGGCAGAGTTTCCCAATTAACGTCTTATATGACACGAATATAATTTCTTTAACCTAGGTTGTAGTTAAAAAATCAGTTGATTGTTCTGTACAACATAAAATTTTAAGATTATTAAAAGTATATAATCTGTTTTTTTTTTTTTTTTTTTGTAAAAAGACATTATTTAGTTTCAATAAGTTTAAGGTATTTATAATAAAACTACATATAATTTTAATAATTTAATAATTTTATGTCGTATAGAACGATCAATTGACTTTTTAATTCTCGCCTATGTTAAATAAATTATATTCAGAGTCATGCTAGGTTAATTGAAAGAAGTTCTCTTTTCGAAAGATAGAAAATTGAGTTTTCTGAACTCTCGTTTGAATATAATTGAATTAACATCAAACGCGGGAATAAAAAATAATGTGTGATACAAGATTTGTATTATTCACATTATTAAGTTATATGAAATTTGTAAAAATATCTTCATACATGATTCAATATTATAAAGTAAGGGTAAAGTAAGTTAAGAACTACTCCATAATCCATAATCCGAACTGTTCGTCGATCGGTCGTTGCTGACGTTAATCCCGTAAAAGCGTACGAAGACACGGAAGTATCTCGAAAAACCTGGCGACATCGTGTTTCACTTATTTCGACAGATTTCTCGATGCGTTTTCCTGCGTTATTGAGTTTCCAAGTCTCTGATTCGGAAAGACGTTCTGCACTAGCCCCAGAGTTATTCCCATTTTTCCTGGCTGGTAACGGGGTTAACGTCGTGCCGATCGCCATATTTATTGTTGAATTTACGAATTCACAGCGACTACGCCAGCGACTTCCTATCGATTCCTCCCACCATCGTCCACCGACAATAACGAATTAATGCCGTCTATTAAGCATTAATGACGGATCGCCTATGATCTTGCCACGTGTTAAATGCCTATGTTAACTATCATAGTGATTTATGTTGCCCGGATGCATAATTCAGCTGCTGTTCGGTATAATATTATTGCGAAGAGACGAAACAAGTCATTCTTGAAATCGTCGTTATTTCCGAACTTGTTCCATTTTCTTCGGTCGCTTTTCCAACTTGAAAAATCATTCAACATCTCGTGGTGTTTGCTTTCTTTGTAAACTTGTTTTATATTTACGCAATGATATTTTATATCTGTACGCAGCGGCGGATAAAACGAAGTTTAAAATTGATACACTATGAATTTGAGTAATTTTTGTATCGAAGATATGTTACCATGTTAGTAACAGCCATCTATTATCGAATATAATTAATAAAAAGAGAGAGATTAAGGATAATTGCTCTTATTATGTATAGATCCATTTTTTTAAATCTTGGTGTCAATTTATATTTTTTACTTTATAAACTTTCTTTCAACGGCCACTATATATATTGGATTGTTTGAACAGTTTTTTATTTTGATAGGACTAGAATCAGTTTGTTATGAATTTTACCAAATGATCTTTCTTTTCTCTCTTCGATGAGTTTGAACAAATTTTATGTCCATTTGAAAGAAACGATATTCTTCTGTTTAAAAAATTGCGCTAAGAACTTATCAAACAATTTAATAATTTATAAAATCACAATCCAACTATCTTTGAATTTATTTACTAGCATTTATGCGAAGCTGATTCTGCTACAGTCTTCGAATTCTAAATATCTCAATCTCGTTTTCGTATCAACAGACAGTAAGACTTGAGAAGCTTTAGGAGAAACTTCGAAAACTTGAAATGAAATTAGAGCAAGAAGTTACACGTACTACCAATGATTCTTGCATAGCTTCCACGAAATTAAGAAATTTCATTAAAAATAATGAAAAAAAGAAAGGGAAAGATGAACTCAGATAATGTAATCACGTGAAGATACAGAATAGAATTCATAGTAATAAGAAGAAGAATATTACACTTTACGTATTATATGTATTCTGTGTATCTCTCTACTTTTAAATTTCAATACTAATTATGATACTACGTACAATATCATTGAATAAAATTTTCGACAAAATTCTTGGTCGTATTTCTAGTTTCATTTATCAGATTGTGTCGAATGCCGCGAAGCAAGTTCCTTAATTATATTTTCATTAGAGAACAAAGCTCTTACCCTCGCATGTACCTTTAAGGAATACACGGGTGCGCGGCTGTTAATAATGTGGGAGTATTTAATTGGACTAATTCAGCCAGAAGAGGAAAGTTTGAGCTTTTAATAGCAACATGTGTAAGTTAGGCTTTGTGTGGAGTTTAAACTCCGAAACGGAAATACAGAGACGGATGATAAATGGTACTTCCGTTGAAATAAATGCTTCGGCAAACTTATTAGTCGAGTGAATTTAGTAACGGATTGTTACTCATCTGAAAAGACGTATTCGTCCTAGACTACTAGCCCGGTGCAAACAGAATTACGTTCGGTCCTGTGCAATTTGCATAATCAACAAATTAACTAACCATGCATTTTTATACATACGTGATACACAAACATCCTTTGTCATTTGTAAGTTTAGTTTATGCTAAATGGATAACAGGAAAAATTACGTGTTACATTTTTCATATATGTTCTTTGATTTATGGTAGATCGCTTCTGTAAAGTAATTTAACGTATTATGTGCTAAAGGTACTTTAAAGTTTCGTTTTCATTAAAATGATACCGATCGAACATGCTTGAAATTGTAGTGGTACTTATGAGTATTTCTTTCCTGGGATGTTACATATGGATTCATTCTATACTGATTATAAAAAATATTCACTGCTGATATATGTGTTAAAACAAATAATCTTAAAGTTTGCGGGATAAAAATAGTAGCGAAATATGAACTTTTCAAAAGCCAAACTGAAACTGATCAACTCCACTTTCTATCAATTTGTTTAACGTATTACGTACTTACGCGAATAATATTTTATTAAATAAATGATTTATTTTTATAAATTTAATCACCACAAAAAGACGACGTAAATAATGATAAGTTTAAAGTACAGGCTTTATAACGTCATCATTATTTTTTACTTTTCAATTTATGGAGTTGTTCAATGCAGTTTGTGAATATCTCAAATAACATGATAATAATAAATGGTTAATAGAGCGCTAATTTTATTCAAAATTTTATTCGATCGGAAAATTTCCTTCTTTCTTTTAAATTTATTTCGAACGTTCTCTTTTCAATTCACCACTAACGTTTCAAATATTACTCAAACATTTCACAATACCTCTTATTAACTTTGATAATTCGATTTCTTAAATTTTAGTCGCAATTTGTACATCTTCCCCAACCTTTGTGTAAATTAAATTTCTAACTAATAATATACGAAGAAACCAAATAATCCTCTTATCCGGCGGTACTTGTGCATATTTACGATAGAATGTGTAATCGGGTTTATCCGGCGCGACGTTAGTCTCTTCTTTTAAATCAGCCGGAACGATAGATTAAGGAGCTCATTATCAGCATCGAAGAAATTGATGAACCAAAACTCATTTGAGCGAAGAATCCACCGGTGCGCATTATCCCAGTCTTGCTCCTAGGCGCTTTGTAATGATCATTAACAGCGGTTAATTAATGATTAACAGTAGCCGATGTATCGATGTTCATGCATCATCTCGAGTCACAACACCCGTAACGTATCCGGTATCTGCATACACTAATCCATTAATAAGTTGCGGCATTCCTACCGGGCAGACCACTGAAAATGTTAATAATCCTGATAGCGTTTCCGCTGTTTTATGGGGTCTTCGACCAATTATCATCGCGGTTATCGGAATCGTTTCGACAGAATATTTCAAGATTTAATCGGAGGAACAGGTTAATCTTCGCGAGATTCTCACGCTAACGACTTCCAAAAAGATTCTTATCGGTCTTGATCCGGGGACTTACGCGTAATTAAATATAGCATTCTTCAAAATTTGATCACGTTTCGTTCGAACTCCGGATCGCTCTCTGGAGTGTACGTTTTGAGTATATTTCTTGGAAGGAAGTTTAGGAAACTTTCAAGATTTCATTTTACGCTTTTCAGAAGTTTTCTTTTTCGTAAGAGGCGTAAGGAGGTTGAATATGTGTGCTTTTCTTTTTCTTTATTGGTTTTCGTCCATTGGGAATAGCTCCGTTGATGATCCGGAAATCCGATTCGAAGGGCCTATAATTTTATGTTCGCTTAATTGAAATTATATAAAGTTTAGATGGAGATCAAAGTTCGCGTGAGAAGCATAGAATTAGTACAGCAACCGTGCTTTTAAGAAGTAACTCTGTAATCGTGTTATCATCTTTGGTGGATCTATTACGGATCTTCGTGCTGAAAGAAATTTGAATTATTTGTATTCCTTTGAGTGATCGATGCTTTTTGATAGAAACTGCGGTAGATAAGTGTCTGAATTACGTATTTATAGCGTCCAATAGGTTTTCGTTCAAATATGTACGATATAACCATGGTATACATTATTAATCGATAGTGTGGCTCATGATTATTATTACTAAAATTTTATGCTAAAAATTTGTAAGGAAAGGATAAGAATTTTAAATGCACTCGAAACGCGTTAAAATTTATCGAAACGAAACATATTTTATTCGCATATGTAAAACATCTTTTAGAAAATTCTAGAATTCTCAAAACACCTTTTAGAAAAGAATTAGCTCCTCTTTTATTAAGGACATATTTACTAACGACATAAGTATATTACGATATATGTATAAAATGTTTCAAAATTATAAGGCAATTGCAACGTATGATTCTAACATATGATAAATTATATTGTTTCTTATTAAAAGATATGAATCTAAATTATATATATAATATTATATATTATTAGACACAAAACATATTGTTTTGTTACTTCTTACTAATACTTGTTTTATTGACCTGTAGTTCTAAATATCATTGGCGGCATTGCTAAATTCGTAGTACTGCAAGGATCACACCTCCATATAGAATTCTTAACAGTATCGCCATTAACCATCCCGTAGGTATACATAACTACAACCTTTGACCTAGCCTCCACTGTTTTCTCATTTAAGGTACTGTTAGGGAGCTTTACCAATTAGGCGCATTACTTCTCCCATCCATCTACTTCCCTCTCTTCCTCCCTTTAATTATGTCCAGTTTCCTTGTCCTATTAAATTTTACATTGTATTCCGTTGTCTAGAATTCTATATGCTACACAAGAAGATTAGCGATCCAAACTTTTCATTAACGTAATATACTTATATCGTTAGTAAATATGTCCTTAATAAAAGAGGAGCTAATTCTTTTCTAAAAGGTGTTTTGAGAATTCTAGAATTTTCTAAAAGATGTTTTTTAAAATTTCAAAACTACTAGTTAATTCTCTTTTAAGCAAAATAATTGAATCATAACATTACAAATAACAATTGTCAGTTTAGATTATAAACTAAAAATTAAACCACAACTGAACATCCCGTATCATAATTCCCCCAAAATTTTATCATAAAGCAATCTCTATTTATGCAATCATTTATATTTCGAAAATATAAACAGCCTAAATATAAATCATCGAAATACCCGGAAAATTAATAGAGAATAATTCTTTCTAAGAAATTCAACAAAAAATTTACCGAGAACAAATTTTGCTGGAAAACTTTCCCTTGCACTCAAAACAATTTCCAGGGTCCATTAATTATATCGCATGGTATTAATTCCAACATCTCCGTTATATCACTATCTCTATTATCCGGTGAGATCAGCCCATTTGTATTTCCAAAATCAACCAACATTCTACTGATCAACCGAACTGCATTGATACTGAGTTAGCCAGGGCGCGTCAGCAGGATCGAACAACCTCTGGGTACCGGAATACATCCAGCAAGCAAGAAACAAGGTGTAGAGAGAAAGAGAGAGAGAGAGGGAGGGAGGCAGAGTTAGTCGAGAAAGAGAGAGTGAGCCAGATAGACAAACAGACAAACAGACAGAGTAGGATCACGTATCAACAAGGGGTTCGAAATGGTTCAGAGAGGTAGGAGTAGCGGTGCGCGGAATTAGTGGCAATTAGTTTCCACGGTATCTCGCGGAAACACGGAGACGTGTGTAACGGCTGGGATATACGTTGTCGTAAAGAGGCAAAGGAGTTGGAATGGGGCGGTTGGAGGATAGTAAGTTTAATCGACGCGCGAAGGTACAAACTACGCGAAAGTACGTACGTGCATGGAATTCGCGACAGTGAAAGGGGACGTAAGAGTGGGCCCGGGCGGTGTGCATACGCAAACACGTGTATCACAACCATGAGTGAACTTACGACGGAACTGGGCCGAAGGGATCATTGAATTCACTCCAACTATTTTCGTCCAGATATACGACAATTATCATAATACATCGTATTTCTATTGTTGTAGATGCAAATTCTTTCAAGTACAATGGTCACTAAAAATATTAATATCCATTTATTGTAGTATTTATCTATTAATTAATAGAGTCTATTAAAATTTCATATCGTTTAGTAATATTTTCATACGAATACGAAAAACTTGGTACTTCGAAAGTAAAAAATAAGCCTGTTTAGTCTGTAGATTGGTTTGGTTGACTGAGATGAAACTAATCGTAGATATAGTAGAGATTGGTTGATGGATAAGTTTGAACTCAAACATAGAGAGGTAGTTGGGTCTCAGATGTTAAAAATATGAAATGGAACACTACTTTGCTGAATTCAGCGATTTCTGTTAATGGCCCCAAAAAAGTTTTTGGAGAAGATGTAGTTATGATTATTATTTCATTATGTAGTTATGATTGCTAGTATCGAACAATGTCTTGTGATGATAAAATTAGAATCAAGATTGGGAGGAATTCTAATTTAGAATACGCTGAAATATATCATGCATGAGAAGATTGTTTGAACAAATATGGTTGAAACGAGATGTAAATAGTTGGATCGAATATAATACGATTGAGGCTTTTCGTGAAAAATAGACGAACAATGTCTTGTGATAGAATTAGAATTAAAATTAGGAGGAGTCTAGTTTGGAAGATACAATAATAGATCGCGTATAAGAAGATAGTTTGAAGAGATTATGGAAGGTTTAGTTAGAATCTATATATTAGTTAATAATAGCTTAAAACCATCAATATAAGTTTACAAATATATATATATATATATAATATAAAATATATATATGTCGGAGATGAAAGGACACCGGTCCTTCCGTGTGGAATTCTTTGGAAAACCCCCAATATTTTAATCTTTATAAGTTGGCCCGATTATAATTGTCCGAGATTTGTAATAATGAGCTTGGATTCGAGGCAACAACTAGTCGCCGAACGTAGCTGCGATCATGGGATGAACGTTTTTACCTAATAGAGGTATAGAGTAATTGTATAGCTCTCCTTAAAAAGAATAGTTGTAGCGACATTCAACAGTAAACATTCCAATGTGTTCGGCCTCGTGGCTCGCCACACACAGACCCTATTCTTCGGGCAAGATGATCACCAGATGTCGATGTATCTCCACAGTACATGTTCGGCTAGTCTGAGGGCTCCCCATGAATCTTAATATTTAGTTAACTAAGATCCTTACGAACAAACAGTCTCTCTCCTAACAGTCCCTAAATCTATCACCTACTGTGAGAAGATAACGAAAATCTGCTTTTGTTACGAACAACGTTTCTCGCTAGCAACTCTCTCTCAAGGGCGACCAGTATCCTTTTCTAACCACCAACATAAAAATTAACCAATTAACAGCAACGTCCATTTCCCTCACCTTCCGAACGAAGGCTTCCTCGACGAATCCGATGATCTCGTGTCATCGTGACGGACTGTCATTCTTTTTCGTGAGATCTCATTAGCCAGTTTCCTAACGTCTTTACGATCGATGAATACTCTACGTTTCAATACAGAGTTAAAGTCGAGTAATCCTTGTGCTACGGAAAAATTAAGTCGAGCCCGATCTAAACTTGGGAGCAAAGTACATCCGTTATCCCGTTGACCACGGATTCGTTATCGAACCTAAGACCATTGTCATTAATGACTAATCACCGCAGTTACTTGTCAATTCTGTAATACTCACGCTTGTGCTAATCAAGATTACCTCAATTGCATAACAATGATGGCTAATTCCAGTGAAGATTCATTGCCCCTAACCTTAATTAACCTTATGTCCACTATTATACGCAGCAAATAAAATAGCAATTTTCACGAAACCCGAAATAAAACGATCCAATAAATTCTGAAAGTAACCAATAGCAATAATAGCAATGGTAATAATTTGCGAAACATTTCTCTACACGAAGACTAAATATTTTCTCGGACATTTTAGCCGACAACGACGCATAGTTTGAAGAAAAGTCCTTACGAAATGGTTCATTTGATGTCTGAGATCAAATTGTCTGTTTGCGTTCAAATTTAGCAATGATTGTATCTCGTGAAGAACGTTGAAATAGAAATGATGCAATCTATTTGATTATTAATCACACTACATCGAGACTCCACTCGAAATAAATTCCTCTCAATTTTTGGAGGACGAGAGTTGGTTGCCCTCGTGGTGTCATTCATAAAAATTGCCGAACGATTTCGATTCTCGTTTCTCTCCCGAGGAAAAGAGAAAGGGGCAGAGAGAAAAGTAATTACGACGAAAATCGAATGACGACAGTGAAGTTCGGACTTTTCTTGATTCGCGAACACGAGGGCACCGATCCGTCTGGATGTCTAAAGACATTACTGACGTCGACGTGATCGTGTTAGACGTCGCGGCGCATTGCAGCTCTGTGAATTTTTAAAGGTTGTCACATTCGGCCTTCGCATCCGTCCTAAACTGCTTTATTGACAGCCTAACGTTTGTACTCGGGAAAACCGCATCTACGATCATCGCAACCACGAGTTTCCTGACATTTTTTGTCTCTGTACGAGGAGTTTTGTATCGTTATCCGATCATAATAACCGTTATTTTTTTACAAGAGTAAACAAAAGAAGAAAGAAGGTCTTTATCGTTTGCGTCAAAAATGTTATGCAGTATATAGTTACTCATGAAAGTATTGGGATACTTATCATTGAACATTTTTATAAATACGTTACACATTATGCGATATTTTTGAAAATTTCATCAGAAAATATTCTAGGAAGTACACAATCTAGACGGCAAATTAATGATTAACTTATACTACCGAATATGAGACTACTTAGATTGAAGTACATATCGATATATAGAACCTATTTTAACCTAAACCAAACTAATGTGGGTCTCGATTTAAAAAAAAATTGATAATAATAAAATATAAATTAATAATAATTAACACAACTTCCTAGGCAAAGCAGAGATATTCATTATCCAAAAGAAAACTATAATTCTATATTCTCAACGACTCATAAGTATAAGAAGCACTAAAGTCAACCCCGAAAACAATAAAGTAAATTTATCGTTTCTTACAAAAATTGAAGTCTTTCGCTATTCTAATACCTGTAACAATTTATAACTTTAATTCCTTTTCCATCTGGAAGGGTAGAAAACCATTCGAGGAAACTGTCGAACTACTAGTAGTTCATAAAACAATCAGCATTATTCGAATAGGAAGCAAGAGAGTGCAGCGTGACCGTGGCTTTTGAAACGGCGATGGTTGTACAGATGGCTTGGTCGGCCCATTTAGCAAACTCAACGGAACATTTTCCCCGTCGGCGAGGATAAGTAAACGTTTTAAACGACGTTTCACCGGAAGGAGATCTGTTGGTCAAAATTCTCGGTACCCGACTATCCGACAATTATATCCCATTTAGTAATCCGTTTTTTCGTACGATTTGAACGTCACTATGAATTCGGCTTGCATTTAATCCACGCCTTCTTTGTTCTCCGCGCTTGAGAACTCGGCTTCGCCATTTTACAGGCAACTAAGCGGCTTAAGATCTCCGACGAACGAAACGTCGAAGAAAGAGGTGCGCTTTTCCCTCTCGCTTGCGCATAATAATATGTCCTAAAACTGAATTGAAATCTTAAGCTTCATTACCGCCATAAATGGAGTCCGAAAACAGTCCATCTCCCTTTTCGTCTTTATTCGTTCTCTATCTTTGCCGTTTCCCCTCTTTCTCTATTTCTTTGACAGTTTTGTGGTGCAAGTTGTGGTCTGCCTTTTGCCTCCCTACGCCTTCATTCACATGTAAATTATTACCAGGCGAAACACAAAAGCGATGGAGAGGTGACCCGAGCTTGAAAAGGAAACGTGAACGAATTGAGTCCTATAGAGCTGCAGTCACTCTGCTATCCCGGAAATGACTCCGTACGGCGAATTGTCCACGCTCATTGGAATAAGCTAATTCGCGTCACCGACGAGTATCACCTAACGCGTAGTTTACGGAGGCTCGAAGATATGCGAGAATAGCGTGAAAATTGTGTGAATTCACACTAACGAAAAGCATTTATCGTAAAAAATCTTTTATTATATTCACATCGTATGTGTTATACGTATGTATGGAATATTTTGAAATTTCATTAATACTGTAATGAGACACAACTATCACGATTATATTGGTAACATTTGAAATTACATTAATGTATATCCAATTTGAAAATGTATATTATACTGAAGTTACAAGATATTTATTGAAAATATAAATTTAATAAGAATATTATACTTTACAGTTTCGCTAAATGATCCCTATATGCTTGTATTAAATATCTTATAATTTCTATATACATTTTCAAATTTCTTTCGACTTTTACTAATATAGTAATAGTGCCACATTATAGTGTTAATGGAATCTCAAAATGTTTTATATAAGACATATAATTATATACATAGATGTTTTCTACGATAAGTATTCAAATAATTGACTATTTAAATATATTTGTGGTCTCTATATACTTATGTTAAATATCTTGTAATTTCTACAATATCTTGTATATTATAGAATAATAGAATAATATTCTATTTGTCGTGTCTGATTACTGTGCTAATGAAATCAAAACGTTTTACGTAACACACACAATTGTATACATAAAAGTTTCCCATGACAAGGATTCGAATACTTTTGTGAGATAGCGTATATCTTTAAACGTTGCTTCGCACGTTCCTTACTTAATCAGACACAACTTCCAGGGTGGGGTAAAATGGTCTGTAGAAACAATGTTTCATAAGACAGTCTCGCGAGCGGAACTACGTGTCAGTTTCCTGCAGGAGACATTAAGAGCTGCGCTAAATCATAACGACAGGCTTAGTGAGCGGATTTGCATAGCTGCCATATGTATATTCGTGTACACACGTATGCAGGTGAGGATGGCATTGCGTGCGGCGAATCGACCGATTCGGGAGCGGCACATATGCGTCCCTACCCCATCCTCCAACTCCTTTTTGTTTTTCCACGAACTCATTCCTCCCCGGATGCCGAAGTTCGTACCCTGAACTCTATTAATTTCGTCGGCTAATTGTCATATTTGATTACAATACCGTAACAAAGCCGCAGTCAGCTGTTCGGAGACAAGAATTCATTGGTGCTGAACAGACAACAATGTATTGTGGCGAAAGTCTTTCTTTCAAATTCAAGTTGATTTAAATATGAAGTTAGTATACAGCATGAATATATATGTTAATGATGTAATAAATTGAGAATCGATATCCTTGTTTCTTATACAATTTATTCCAGTATGATTATTTCGATTAACTCCATTCTTTTTAATAATACATAGAAATAGTTATGGAATTTGTGTGATTTATGGGGACGATATTGTATATGTAAAATATTAATTATTTAAAAGGCTATTAAATTTGTATATGTTAGGTATTTTGCTTTAATGCCACTATAGATCGATTATATTATACTGTACTCCATATTTATTGGATACATTGGTTCCTCCATGAATGTACACTTATATAAATGGATTTACTGCTCCAACCAAACAAACAAAGGTGAAGGAAGATATAGACTTAATAGATTGATACGTTATTCAATATAACATTGTGATAAAAATTGATTCTATAGTAATTATTTAGAAAGTTACACAGTAGGCAGAATTGAGCACAAAAGTCAAATTGACACAGAAAATAATCTTCTAATTTTTTTCAACAGTACATTTCCGATACGACACAATTGTTTTGATTTGGTATGAAGAAAATTGTGATAAAAGGTTTTGAGTTTGAAGATTAGTACGCGTTCAATTTTTAACATTAGAGATATTTTCTACGATAATATCGTATACATATAGATATCACGTAGCAAGACAAATTTATAAACGCATAATAAACTTCATCTATCTATCATTGCATAAAGGTCATAAGAGAATGCGTATATTTCTACTTGATTTTATTTTCTATGCTTTTTCAAGTGAAAATTCGTCTTAAATATTAATGTATTTTCCAGTAATTATAGGTTATATCAGCTCATATAAAGACTTGAAATTGTAACTTTATGGAAATCCATCTTAGGTTTGGAATTCGTTTGTATAATTTCCTCGTACTGAAGTTACTAAATTATTCTCTACATGTTTGACAGTCTTTAAGGAACACTTGGCGATACAGTTTTAAAGAAGAGCTGTCCAGCTTACAAATGACCAAACTATTTCAAGTGTCCATGCAAACCTTTATCAGAGGCTTAAAGGATACAACGACCCAGGAAAAAAAATTTCAAGAAGTTTTCAGGAAATTAATGTTCAAACAATACTAACGAAGATATTTTTCTAATCAACCTGACAACTCCCATTAGTAGACTGCAGATTTTTATGCAAATTCCTATTTTTATAAATCTAACTAGAGGAGCTGTGCCCCCTGTCGCTTCTAGCAATCATTCCTCTCTCTTCTATGCTAAAAACAACTTTCATTTCACCAACAGATTTTTGATAAAGCCAACTTCAAACGAATGAGAAGCTTTCAAAACTTTACAAAGGCTAAACGAAATGAACTTAAGCAACACGATTTCCGTGACACTTCAGTTCATACTTACACTATAGTTCAGAGTAAAGTAAATAATTGAAAATCGAACACTTGTCCGTTGAATACGGATAAATTTGGGAAAAAAATGACAACAAGCACGCATCCGTAAGATTCACGATAATCCTAATTACATGTGTTATAAAAAAAGAAGAAAAAAAGAAAAACGCCACATATGAAATGTGATACAAAAATAAATATTATACTATAATAAGTATTATGCCCTAAATATTTCATATATCTTTTTTGTGCATGTTTATATTTTTACAGGAGGATGTTAAAAAATGTCCATTTTTGGTCTTTGTTGTAAACGAAAAATTCGTGCAGGTCATTTAAAAGCATCTCAAGAGAAGGTTGAAAAATACTAGAGCAAAAAGAGGCGGCGTTCAAACTTATCCATACGTTGCACTTGATCTTCATCCTTCATACTGCGAAATAATTCTTTGAAAATTCTTCTGATAAATCAATCGAAGTTTGAAATCCAGCAAATCCGAATCATTGTTGGCTATCGTTCTCACGTAGCAACAATCTGGTGGTACTTCAGATTCGCCAGATTTTAGATTTCAATTAATTTACCACCAAAATTTCCGAAGAGTTATTATGTTCAATTACATGAATTATTCCATGGGTGGATCAAAATTTGCAAGAAATGAATCTTTATTCTATCACCTATCTAGGTGCAACACGTGGGTGAGTTCGACCGCTGCTATTTCTTCATCTCTGCAGTCTTGTTTCTCAATTTCCCCATCACATTTCGGATAAACGCTACTAACATATATTGTTCCTTGAGGAATCCTTTAAATGTCCTGCAAGAATTTTTCGCTCGCAAGAACGTCCAAAAATGACCGTATTTCCCTTACGTATAAATTCATAAAACTCTACGGTCTGTTCATCAGCTATCTTTGATTTTCTCTCACAACCTCAAACTCCGAAAACTCGGTTCTATCCTCGATCCCACGGCTACTAAATCACGCCAACCGCAAAATCTCGCGACACCATACCGAACTGTATGAAACGCAGCGTCCCCGAGCGGGCAGGGCATCCCATTCTCCTCCATCACGAACGCGCAGATCCTCCTCCCGTTTCCGGGCTCTAGCTATTGGGAGACCACGTGGCACACACGCGCATAATTCCATACGATCCGCGCTGCGTTCCACGTGTATAGGAGTATGCGTGCGTGTGCAACCGGCTGCGCACGATTCGAATCTCATCAAACACCGCGGCAGTCGCCTTTAACTGCCTCAGACGGGCCGTTTAACCCGGCGGACATGGCATCGTGCACGAGAACACGCGCCTGGCCTGGTGAATTCCGGCATGTGTCAGACGATAGCTCGTCGATATGGAGGACCGCAGTTGTAAGCGTGTACCAGGCGGTCGACGCGCAGTCCAACGGATTAGCCGTGGCACTTCGCCGGCGTTAAGGCCATTACACACCGATTTGCCTGGCTGACCATATGGACACGCGAGGTGAGACCGACTGTCACTCGATCGTAAGTTAGAACGGGACTTGAGACACCGGATTACGACTGTAACGGCTACCACCATAACCTACGCACGGGGGGAGGCGGAGACGATCAATTGTTCGCGCCAACGCGTGGTAGTAGACGGTGAAATGGCTTAGCCGATTTCGCGATCGGTTTAATCACGTTAGCTATGTATGCGGTTATTTACTTTGACATGCGTTGACTGTCACACAAATTTTGTATATTTTCTCTGAAAGCTGCAATAGAATGAAATATACTACAACGTTTGATCTTCACAAAATGTTATAATAGAGATTGCACATATTTTTCCGACGTTATCTAAATAATTATTCACATCATTGGAAAAAAAATTTTGGAGGTTTGAAGTTGATATACGTATAGAAGGATCAGAGAGAATCTTTAACAGAAAATGTTAGGTCCATTGAGAAGTTTCCTGTTTCTAATTTTTGTAGAAACTAAATTAATGAGTCGTTTGATTTTTGAAATTCTTTTAAAAAATCGGATTAGAAGCAAAATTTTGATAGACTCGTTCTTCTTACAAATCAAATTTCACTTATCTCTTAGATAATTCTAATTTTTATATTTGCTAAATGGATGAGTCCCTTGACTTATGAATTTATTTTAACCTCTTAGGTACGATGTGCTATAGTGGCTTTCGGGGATGTCATCTTATATTACGACGGACCGCTATAGTACCTCACTCTACTGGCTCATTCACTCACCGTTTGAACTAAATGATCTATTTTATCTATCTTGCTTCACACTTTTTTTGTCTTCGTAATGTTTTATAACAGTGTTAAAAATATACAGATAGAATATATAGTCTTTGTTTTTGATACGCCAGTATCAGGTATCAATTGTTGCTTTTCGTTAAAATAAATATACCGTTATTAGATGCTCTTTTTAACATGCCGATCCATATCCTTATAATTTTTTGGAATCTTCAACCTCTAGATGTCGCTTCAAAATAGAAAACGAAGTGCAATTTGAAAAACACTATCGCGCTATGAGTGTGAAGATTGTGACGTGGGTCTATGTGTCGTACCATGCTTTAAAATATATCACACTCAATTGTATTATTAATTATTAAAATAAATTATTAAAGCTAAAATATATGCATCATATCTTTAAGAAAAATTATAATCTAATTATCAAAAACTTTATTCTAATGTGCTTGCGTAGAGAACAGCATTATCCGTCACACATTGCAGTTTTGTATCGTTAACGCGTAATTCGTGTCAAACTCTGTTGTGCAGAGAAATAATCCCGCAAAAAATTCAACCGTACCTAAGAAGTTAAAGATTGGCCCTGCCGCAGGGCTTGAACAGACTACCTCGTGCATCAAAAATAAACTCTGCAATTTAATCTGAAAATCGTTAGAGACGGTTTCAAATTTCGTTTCATCTGGGCGAACGAACGTCAAGAGTAGTTAAGCTGAAATTTGATAAAACGTTGAATACCTAGAGAAGTTCGATTTTGGAACGAAGTTTTGGAACAAAGTAAGTTTAAAGCAAATCTAAGGCAAATAAAGAAAAGACGGTTCGGTTTACGAAGTGGACACGACGAGACCAAAGTTGGCACCAACGAAATTAGGATAAATACTTTGGCCTTTCTTCGATGGAGCACGAACTTTGACGCCGGAATTTACCAATCTTCTGCATTCCAAGAGTCAGAAAGTTCCAAGTTCCAACCTTGTAGATGGACAACTAGATCGATACTATACCATACTTGAAAAATATTGTACAAGGAGACTATCTTATGTCTTCTTAAATTATTGTAGAAATAGAGATTAAAAATCATCATTTATTGACCAATAATTCGAAGTAGATTCTTATCGCATAAAAGAAAGCCTAAACCAAATTTTCTGTATTCTAATAGTCTAAGGAAGTTGGAAGTTTCAATCTTATAAATGGACGAAATCGATGGTATATCCGAGGAATTTTGTAAAATCAGATTATTCCATGTTATTTCAAATTATCGTAAAAAATAGAAATTGAAAAAGCTATCGAATTTATAGTAAAATAAAGCGAAATAGAATTATTGCTGAATTAAAACAAAATAGATTAGACAAAAATCGAAATGAACGCGGATAAAATGGGGGGGGGTGTTACATGTACCCTGACTTTCTTTTTGAAGCTCCTTCTCGAATGGACAAGCTAGCAGACTTCTACTTTCTTGCTGCGGAGAAAATTTGAAATTGGAGTGCTGTAAATTGAAAGCAGAATCGACGTTGGATTGGACCGCCATGATTCGATCCGCGGGAGTGGATGTGATAAAATCTTAGTCGACGCAGTTGAAATCAGGGAAAGTGCACACCTATCTTTTGTGTTACACGGAGTGTGTCACCGAAGAACTTCAACAAAGAAAATTCTCTCAAATATCTGTTCATCGAATCGTTGTTCGTTCTTAAAAATCAGTTTGCCGTTAATTTAATCGTTTGTTTGATGATACAGAATAAATTAACGTCGAGAGCGTCTGTTATAGTATGTGTATTAAAAAGATAATATTTAAAGTGTTCGTTCTTCGGTAAATTTTTTCCGGTTATTTTTGTGATATTACATTCAGAAAATATAAAATTTCGTCGGTATGAAATTTTTAATAATATATGCGTTATAAATAAGCAAACTGCACATTGCAAAATAAATTCATGGTTAACTTAATCAGTTGCCTAATAATGTATAAATTGGTGGTGAGATTTTTCGTTGTAGCATGTTTAATGAAGAAATTATATTTGAATAGTGTTTAGTCTGTGATAAAATTTTGTGTGAATCTTTCTGTTTTTACTTTAGCTATGGCAAAATGGATAATATTCATTATTCATATATAAAGTTTTAGTAATTTTATTCTGCATTCATATACGTTATCGACTACGTGCAAACATGTATTATTGTATGATATTTTCGCATCATCAATTTCGTAATTCGATTTCATTCTACCTAAAGCTGGCATTCTTCAATTTTAGACATATGTCACTTAGGATCCCAAGAGATTCTAGAAAGTTGAAATTCCACATTTTCTCCGTTCGATGGCATTTTGAAATCTGTCTATTTTCACCTGTGGAAACTTCATTTCTCCTTGTGGCTTCTCGATTTTATTGTGTTACTTGTTTCTATTGTTGCTATTTCTTCTAACTTTCTTTTACCGTTTCTTTGCTACCATAATTCCTTTCTTGGCTCCTTCGCTTTCTTTACTACTATACTTTTTATTTTTTTTATGTTTTCTTTATTACTATAACAGTTTTTTCACATTTTCTTTATCTAATATATTTTATTGTTTCTTAGATTGCTTCTTAGATTGCTAGACCCTAGTTTTTCAAAAATAAAGTCACAAACAACTATTGCAGCTTTCAAAAGTAACAAATTAAGCGGTAACTTCTTGTGCTGTTCCTTTTCCATTGAAAACCCTTTTGTTAGAAATAGGTATGTAATGTTACGTATAATAGTACCATTCTTATTATTTAAAAATGCTAACATACATGCATGATGGACGATAGTTATTTTAAATTTTGCAAGGCCGGATCTCCCTAATATTACAAAGACGGTAGAGATGATACCTTTTGTGTATCCAAAATAAAATTAATAACCAGATTCCGTAATATGGAAGAAATATGGCATGATATTTTATTTACATGGCAAAAACGGAAGTAAAGATGTATCGAGAACCCAGAAGGAGCGTAGACTTTGTTAATAGAGAATGGTAGACTTTGTTAATGTAAAAATGGAGCTATATTGCATTTAGTGCGACATTGCATTGTATTACTACACCCGTGATAGACGTTAGATTTTAGCTTTGTACACATCTACCTAAATGTTTCATTATGTTACAAATGCATGTTGCTACGACTCAGTTTCCTTTAACGCTATTAGTGGCCACGCCAGTACCACCTTTCATGTCCTCTTTTAACTGTTTTCTTCTTTCTCCCCCCTCCCCGACCCATCTTACAATTCACTTCTCTTTTTATTCGAATTGGTATAAATCCACAAAGCTGGAATCACAACAATCTCTTCGTTCGTTGTACATAATATCACTTCACAGAATCAAGCGAATCATACTTTCTAAATATTTCTGCAACGAGCCGGAAATAGCAGGTTCTGGGCTAGATGCGTTATTCGAATGCCTCTCCGCTTTTCAGATCTCATTTCAACTCTATTTATAAATATTTCGTTTCATTGTGGACTATATAGATGTTCTTTAGTAATTGTAATATTTAATAGTTATTTCAAGAAGGACACATTGGATATTATTTGCTGTTTCTTCTTTAGGTTTTACCTGATTTATTTTGATAAATACTTTATTTACGCAGGGTTATATAACGTTTAAAAATATTCCTCTCTGAACGTGGGAATTTTCATTTCATCAATCTTTCATACTACAATAGTATATTTATGCAGTATCCTTTAATGTTTAAGGATACTTAATTTTTCCAGAAACTATTTAATATTTCTAATATTCAATACTGGTAATTAGTTTTAATTAAGAGAATATATCTATATATTGAATAGAATGTATTATATTTCTATAAATCTTTTTCTTCTTTACCAAATTAAAGATTTTGGTAAATATTCGATACCAATATAGTTTCATATTATTTAAGGATAACAGATACTCGTGTAAGTTATTTTTAATAGATGTAATTTTAAGCGCCTTTAAAGTATAAATATATAACTAATACAGTTAAATATTTTATCTTTGGAGTTCACTTTAGTTGCTCGAATGAATGTTTGTTTTATGAAAAACTCTAAATCGTCTAAAAATATTTCACTATTGACGGGACTATCTAAATAATTATATTTATACAACTAATAATTGCTTTCTGGAAAAGAACGTTTGCGTTTTTTCTAAAAATTGTAGTTTTATACCGTGTAACTGCTTTGTGTCCTTTTGTAAAATTTGTCTTCCGGTTTAATTAAATCTTTTTACGAAGATCGGGTCGTGGTAATATTTGCTTATGACATCACGGTACAAACTTTTAATGGAACGAAGTTGCAACGGACGTATTCCCTGTAAAATTAAAAAAAAAATTGGAACTTCCTTTACGTCTTTTCATTATCATGCCACTGTTTCCTATGTTTTTAGGGGATGCTGCGGGAAGATGGACGATGAGACAGCCATTTCTATACAACCATTTTATACAATAATGCTGATGTATTGCTTTCAGTCAGTAGTAATACTTGTATCGCTAATAATTTACATCATCTGTAATTTTGTTATTCAAATATATTTTATAGAAAATGAGCAAGCGTTACGAATACTTTTGATCAGTAGTGTATCTTTCACACTTATTAATCCAAAAATTTTGGAGCCAAATTCGAAACTATAATATTAATTATTTATTTGTAAGTAAACAAAAATTCCATTCGTGAAGAATTTGAGAATTTATTATTTTTATTGTTTTCCTAGTTCGATTTATCCGTAATTTTGTAATTAAAATACATGTAATTATATTCGAATTTATAATTAAAATAATTATAAGTATAAAGTGTATATTATAACCATTTAAATCGACGATTCAAAATTCTATACAATATTTCTGTCTTCATAAGTGAACTGTACCTATATCTAGTTACATCTTGCATTAGTTAGAATTACCAAGCTGAATTGCTAATATACTCACATTTGATGTCCAGATTCAGAGGATTGCTCTCTCCGTCGCCTTCTTGGTTGCTGCCAATACATGTGTAGATCCCAGCTCTGCTTCGTGTTACGCTTTGCAATACTAGGCTTTGATTACTGATTATGGTTCCTGTCGCTGGATTATGATACAACGGATTGCCCTGTCGATATATATAAAATCATGATCACTATATCCCATCATAGATCAGAAGTATATATAACTTTTCGACAAACGACGATGACGAAGGACAACAAAGACGATGTATCGTTAAAATGTTTTGTGTACGGCACACTGGCTAGAGATCTAGTTTATGTATAGTTCTCTAAGTTCATTCCTATTGTAATTATTCTCTTAATTGACTATGAATAGAAATCTTATCTGATCAGGTATCAGAGGAAGTATACTTTTCGGAAATAGAGTAAAATGTTTATGCATTTACGGGAAATTTAAAAGTCCAGCAAAACTGTCCTTTTCTTCTGTTCCATTAAATAACATCAAAATCAGGAAATCAACGAAACTGTACTCATCATGCTTTTGTCTTGTGATTTTTTTATGCAAATTGAGGTTACATATACGTGTATTTGTTTCCTCGTCCAGCTCACTTCGGCAGACGTGGTCAGGGTAATTTCAAAGTGAACCGTTCATGATGATTGGTAGTTTTACGTGAACTTGATGCGCGTACAGATCTATAGATACTATTCTATACATAAATTTGCCGAAAAAATTAGAAAGGATGACTAGAGAAAGGGAGGGGAGAAAATAAGGCGAAGGCTGCTGACAGATTTTCAATTTCTCAATCGTGTCAACCGATGTATTACGTTCTCCTTTTTCAAGTGTCGGAAATCTCCTTTGAATTTCCTCAAAATACATCGACACCAGTGGCGGAGATCTTCCGTACCAGTGGTCGTTTTCGAATCAAACGAAGAATCGACAAAGGTCCCTGATGTCCTCTTGACTAGAATGGCATCGAGATCTAAAGGCGCCCAAAGAAATATTTATGGAACTCAGATCAACATAATGCAGTACAATGCAATATACCAGACGCAGAGGGACGAGTTTTCGTATTCGTTTAAAATAAACCTTACTAATCCTCTACGGGACAGAGGCATGCAGTAAATAGAAACGATATAGTAAAATCGTAAAATCGGTCAGTAGTTAAAGTTTAGAACTTTTGACAAAAGCGTTAAGCAGATTCTGCAATTAATCTAACCGCAGTTAAGAATTATCAATTCTGCGAATAGATAGATTTACTTCGAAGTACAATGGAGTCACGGTTATTAGAGTCCCGTTTAAGATTATATTATTCGAAATGTTCTAAACTTTACTATAACTTCATTTTTATCACGAAATTTTTAACACGAAGTGTACAAAAGCGTAAATAGTCAGGTATTGTAAAAGCGGTTAACCAAACTTTCAACTGATCAAATAATTAATCAAACTTAAATACACCTACAACGTAACATTATCAAAATGTTCTCTATGATTTTACTATACGATTTATGAACGCTAATAGAGCTTTCCGTATTATCCGAGGTCCATAATTGAGATTCTATTGTAGTCACATATATACATTATTTATTTCAACGGTTAAATTAAGAATAATCGAACGTCAAATTTTTTTCTTTTTAACAACTGTGTGAAAAAATGATATTGATGAAGTAGTTTTGCCCTTTCTTGTTGAAATTATTTCCTACTTTCCGTCTGAAGACTGTGGAGTTGTTCTACGTTGGCGGAAAAGTAAACACTTCGCTGGCTAAAATATTCACGATGTAGTAATGCAAAATATACGATTCTCTTATTGGAGAGACTGAGGCTATGAAACGTAAAGGCGCGTTAAAGAACGGGTGAGATGTACTGTCAGAATGCATTCGCCTTAAAACGCAAACGGAATTAGTAATGACGGCTTGCGAGAAAAGGTAAAAAGCGTAAGAAATCAGGAACGTTTACGTTCTTCTTTCTTCCATATTTTTTTTCTTTTTCTTAATAGAATATTTTTCAAAAGCTAATGGTAAATGGGAATTTTGTCGATTGAGAGATACTGGAAGAATATTTTTGAGTTATTAATCGTAAATGGGATATCGCATCTATGTAACCAATCAGTGATCCGCGGTAGATTGAACGCGTCAATATCAAACAGATTAATATTGAATAGGAAACCCGTTCATTGGTACAACTAATCATTAAACAAATCTCTCGCTGTGATTGCCATAGCTCGATACCAATCACGTCCCACATCGTTGGTTCATCAGATCGGTCACGAACAACAATTGACTTCTCTCAGTTATTTCATTCGTAGAACTTCCAATAGCCTGATGAAGTTTTATCACAGACTCACATTATGTACCGATACTAATACAGCTTTGTTACATGACAGATCAAATATTTTATTGAGTAAACGACCAAGAGAAATGACTAATCTTCTAATTTTGATTTTGTCATTTTGTTCATAGTAGTTTCAATAGATTTACGAAGTATTACCACGCAGCCATGTATAATTACGCACCGAAATTCATGAAATTTTGTTAAATAGTAAATAAAATATTTTATTTGTTGGATCTTTTAATTATATACATTATGCATGGAAAAGTTTCCAGCCACATAGATCTTATATTGCAAAAGCGACGTTTCGATTAATATTTCTTGATAATCGAGGTAAATAATATAGTAATATAGTTGTTGGTTAATTTACATAGAAAGCTTATTTATTTTGTAGAAATTGGTATTTGTAATTAATCTATGCAATCTCTGTCAAATTTCTGATAATTAGTGTAAAGTTATGGATTATTAGTTAATGTATGTACAAAGTTTATCTGGTATGCACGAATTTATATTTGTAATTAGTCGATATAATCTCCCTTTACAAACTTGATAATTAATATAAATAGTAATGCATGTTATAAGGTACCTACTAATTTATGTAGAGAGCTTATTTATTCTATGCTTTCTATACTACAAATTTGTACAGTAAATTCTACGTCGAAATGAAAGCTATATCGTTCTATTTTCTTTTCTGTTAATTCTGCGATTCTGCTTAAGCGAAGTAATTGGCGAATAAAGTAGGGTGGCATTGCCACTTACTTGAATAGCTTTTATTATTAATTTGTTACTAGTTTCAGTCACGTAATTACTTAAGGTTCGTTTGATACAATAAATAATACAAACGTTGGCTTTAAGTAATTCAGAAAATAATTTAAATTAGTTATAAAAGGGAAGAATTTTCTTTAAATCGACAAATAAATTTTAATTTCTTTTTGCTAATAACCTATCATATTTAATCTATATTTACATATATCTATCATATACTTGTTAGTTACAAACATCAAATTCAAACACAACTTAAAATTGAAGAAGCATAATGTAAAAAAAGAAAAAGTTCATTTGACTCTAGAAATGAATTCTAATCATTACTATTCTTTCTTTAATTTATGTCTATTATATTTAATTATTAATCATCTTTCATTCCTTAACGATAATATAATATGTATCTTAAAATAAATGAAATAAGATTCCTTCGCATATCACCCTAAAGGTAGCATGACATACCAAACTTGAGAAATTTGATATTTAAGATATTTCTCCAGGAACTTGGTCTATCAATCTAAAGCCAAACCATCTAACGCCTGGTGTAACCTCAAAGTCCCAAGAAAATCGGTGCACATCACTTGCCGCGGTTCCCCCCTGTGAACTTCCTATTAACGACGATCCCCGTCAGACTTCACCCCATTTAAGGAGAAGCTTGAAGCGCTTAGGGTTACGTCAACGGTTCCCGAAGCTCGCCGATAAATTTCTTACCGATGCGGAACGTTGGCTATTAGTTCAAAGAACGCTTACACATTGGTTCCCGGTCGGCCCGTATCAGCATGTAAATTTTAAACAGAAACTTCGCGTCACAGCTGCGCCAACCCATCCCCCTTATCTCGTCTTTCGATTAAGGCTTGCTTCTAAATTATCGATTCCGCAACTGCCACGCAATTTTGTTATCCGGCTGTTAGCGAGCGTTCCATCGCTCTCGTTCCCATCGTCGTCGTCGTCGTCGTACATAGAACATATACTATCGATCAACGATTTGGAGTCGACACTTCTTCAATTGTTCTTCTACATTGAATTATTTGTTGATTTTAATATAAATTTGGAATATTTATCAATCATATTATCAAGAATATTGTCGTTTACTTAGTTTAATCTTCAATTGTATACGATTACTTATAGCAGATTACGCGTTCATATGAACTCCATTTAGTCGAATCTAGTCAATGTCTGATCGAATGAACCCTTGTTGGTTGAATTTATTTATTCGAACGTGAACTTTTATTATATGAATAAAAAATCATGGGTATGGGAGGAGAATCAATGGGCTCCTATTACATGAATTGCAATCATATAAATTATTTCTTCCTTCACTAACTCATACGAACGGAGTTTTATCCTATCAAAGAGTTTTTTAAGATTGCGGAAGTGTAAACCGATTCTTTTTGTGATTCTGTTTGTCGAAATCTATGCAACATGATAATTCCAAGTTTCTAGCCGGTAGTGTATTTCCCATTTGTAGGAACAATGACATATTTCAAGATTTGCAGTTTTCGACTTCTTAGTATAGTAAAAGTGATCGTTGCGTTTGTATTTTAAAATTTATTTTCATTCGATGTTTTAATAATTTTAATTTATTTTGATATATCAGGTGACTTAATAAATGAAAAGGGGTGCGATTGTGGTTAGTTTGAACTTACGTTGTGCCGCCAGGAGACCTTGTAAACCCATGGATTCGACTTGATATTGCATTCAAAATAAACGTCGATACCCTCGCGGATTGCGCTCAAGTTCAGATTGCTCCCAAGCTCGAGCATAACCACCGGTTCGTCTGAAAGTTTAACCATGTCGTTGTGTAAGAAATGGTACAATGTTTTGTTTCAGGCAACTGCACCCAGCGCGCGAGTACGTTTTGCTCCTTGGGTGCATTGTAAGTAGTTACAGCGATAGGCAAGAAATAGGATTGTTTTGTTTATGCGTGAAGTTTGCTAAGTTGGATCATAAATAGGTGGAAATGATCTGTATTTTAAGTATGGTTCATTTTTAGGGTATTGGAGAGTGTGGTGCATGGGTGTGTTGGGAGTTGTGTTCGTTATTAGATTGTTGTTGTTTTCTGTAATTAAAATATATAATTACGTTTTACTTAGGAGTATTGTTAAATATGGCGTTAACTTCTGCGCACTGTAAGATACGAGAAGAGGAGATTGTTTCCTCTTTTAGAATTCAAATGCGTATAAAAAAATGGTCCAACATTGTGAAACATTATAAGAAGATTATATATATTTCGAAGAAATAAACAGCAATTGCAAGCGTTGTATAAGTATAATAATATGTGTAAAATTGTTTATAATGAGTATATGTAATATTAAACGTGTATAAAAAGGGTTTCAGTTATAAGAATTATAATCGTCAATCACTATCGCTAGAAAATATCTTTATTTTTATTAATTTATAAAATAATAAAGGGGAGTATATTTCTCTCAAGTGTACGCGTACTAACCGGTATATGGTATAGTTTATGAAGTAAGCAATCAGTATATAAGCTTGCATAATAAACCATGTTTACCAGCCATCAAACACCTATTTACTCTCTATGATTTTCAACACAAGCAGGTTAAATTTCCACTTGTATTTAACGCAATATTGTCTGCTCTGATAACAAGAAAATCAATTGTCACTGTTAATCCTTTCTTGGCTTCAGTCTCCAGACGATCTGAGATCAGAAAGCTAGAATATATCAAACTGGTCCAATGTTTCCCTGTATCATCGCACAATGTTTTTTCGACAATAACACAATCTTCCAAGGAATTGATGTTTCTATACCACGATTATCGATACTTCCTTAACAAAGCCTATACACTAATTATCCGTAAATTAGGTGCAACATTAAATTTACAGATTAAATAGAAAATATATTCATATAGCCACATACAATATTACGTATAAACGTTATAACATTTACACATAAATATAGAGTATGTTCGTTTTAAATGTGTACACGTGATTATTTCTGTAAGTATCAGGAGTGCCAAAAAATGTTTCGGATGAAAGTTCTTTGATTTCATGGGGGAAACTTCTCTCATGGGGGAAGATCTTTCGATTTTTTTTTTTACATTTTTATTTAGAGAGATTAAATGCCAATGTAACTTCGTAAAATGGAATTATATATTCTTTTTATACAGCATTGCACTGAAAAATATAAACATAAAAGCACTGCATTATCTTTCCTTTCTTTCATACGATAAGCTTCACAAGATTAAAGTCAAAATATCTTTTAAACTAGTCATTTTTCGACCCTAATACCCTAATACCTTTTTGTAGAGAATTAAAAAATGCATGGAACGGTATATAGAAAATGGTATATAGAAAAAGTGTATAATGTATATTTCATTCAAAAAAGGCATTGAAATCTCCTTAGATAAGAGTGTAAAAAAATCGAAATATCTTATTAACTTTCCTCCATGAAGTCAAACAACTTTCATCTGAAACGCTTCTTCATATTTCTGATACTCATACATGTATACATATTTGATATATTCCACATATTATTTAAAAATATTATGTTTTATATTTTGCCTATAAATTTTTGTGTTTCAGTGATGCACGTATGGAATATTTAACTAAATATTTATATAGAAATGTGCTTCACAACAAATGAAATTAAAAGGAGTTAAACAAATTTCAGAGTAAATATTAAAAGATAATGTTTGTAATCCTTATTTTCTTTTCTGTATTTCTATTTATAGCGCTATATAATTCTCACAGATGTTGACTGAATAATTTGCAAAAATCATCCTTGAATAGTTCTTACGGGTCTAGAATTACGCTTCAAATAATCGTTTGCGCGACAGAATCGAGTGGATGACTTCGTATGATAAAATCTTTTTATTCCAGCAGGACGCATGAAACACGCCTGTAGATTTCGTGACAACCTCTTAGACCGATCTCATAACGAACCGGTCGTTATGCAGACTCGCTATTCCTACCACCATTCCTGGAGATTAATACTGTGATTCCGCTGTCCAATATAAAAGTTTTCCTTGACTAGATAGCGAGCAAGGTGAAAGCAAGAGGACACCAACGTGATACGAAGAGGGAGAAAAAGAGGAAAGCAGGGATCAGTTCAGCTTCGCGGAAATTAATGGTACATGCCCATCCGTGGCTCAAGATTCTCTCGTTTCCTCGATTTCCTTCCTTTCGTTTTCGTCCAAAACCCTCTTTCTCCCCGTATAAAACTTGTTTTTCCTTTCTCTATCTACCTATTGCTCTATCCCATAAGTTTAGAAGTTCGTTCCACTCGTTCTTCCCACCAGATTTCCTCTGCACCTTCCTTCGTGACTGCTCTTGCTCCTCTTTCTATCTTCTATTCTCATATTCTCTTTCTACTTGCTATTTCTCCCATTTTTTTCATGCTCTATGTTATGCAAAAAGGAGTTATTAAAGGAGAAGTATATTACGTATTATGACGAGTATATTTTTGTTGAATTCTTTTGCTTTAATGTTAATTTATGATTGTGCAGAAGGATTTTAATATGATGTATAGATAACCCTTATATAACACGATATTTCTACAACACGATTTTAATATTTTCAATATAATAATATCATAAGGTATTAAGCAGTATTTTAGTATCTTCGATATTCTAATATGATGAAGATTAGTATTCTGAAAATTTTGACGAGTATGATTAGGTTCGAAAGACTGATTGATAACATACTAAATTTTAAAACTTTGTTTTGCAGTGAAATGTTAGAAACTTCACTTATCATTTCCTACTTGTGTAGTCTTCATATTATGATCTTCATATATAGATCGTGATTTTGGGTTTGATCAAATTTGCACGTGGTGTACTGGTCAATTCACACAAAGAACCGACCAGTTATTAATTTAGGATCGGGCTTGAATTTAGAATCGTGTAGAGTGATGAATACTTGCGATTGCTAACAATGGTTGTTTAGTTACACTTGTTGTGCTACGCTATATGTTTTTAAACTCTATGTATTCTATGCTTTGACTTCTGATATGTAATCAAGTCATGTGTTATTTAAATTCTGAATTCTCATATTTAATTAAGCAGTGTGCTATTTAAATTCTGAATTCTGTCCGCAGGTACAAAAAAAAAAAAAAGAAAGATAGAAATTTCCAACGAAATTTATTTTCGATAAAATAAATTTTGGAAACCATGAAATTTCCAATAAAATAATTCGACATTAAATACTCTAAATTTTAGTGCTATAGCAAAAATGGCAATGGTTTCTAACTCATAAACCACGTAAACTCATAAACTCACATCAAGCTTTAACATATTTTCTCCTCCATCCTGCTTTTTCCCAGTTTCTTTTCCTGTTTTTTGCTCATTTACCTACAAAATCCATCATCTCCTCTTTTCTCCTTGAATCACTCTCTTTTTCCATCGATAATCGCGCCAGTCGGTAATTTCAGCAGGCGGGACGGTAACACAGAGACGGGGAGGTGGTTTCAGGTGGCGGGAAGGAATAAGGAAAAATTTACTCGTTATTGCAGGCGCGGTATCTTGCGGCGGAATTATCGGATTTGTTCGGTGGACTCGCATTACGAGAACCAAGGTCGAGTGAAATCATAAGCAAGAACTGGCTGGCGAAGGCTGTAAATCGATATCGCAGCTGCTCTTTCACAGATTTTTACTCTCTTTCTCTTCCTACCCCTTTTCTTTCATTCCCTCTATCGTTTTTATTTGTTATTCTCTTCGTCTTTTTTTTCATTTTGCTTTCTTGTTGTTTTTGTTCGTTCGTTCATTAGTTCTTGCTCGAGTTTCAACGACGAAGAAACGATATCGAGCGAACAGTCACGAGGGAGCAGCGGATTTCTTACTAATAGCAAGAGCGAGAGATCGAGTGTGAAGTCAATACACGGACCTCGACTTGACAGAATCCCAACGGATAAATAAGTTCCCCAACCCCTTCTTTTAGCTCGTTTCTCTGATGCCGATGATGCATGCGAGTTTTTAATTTCGGTGGGCGAATGCGATTTCGACGGCCTTTAAGACGACTCGGTGCTGAAACGCGCGTTTAGGGGTGCTCAGAGAGGGTGGCAAAGGAAATAAGGAGCACGAATCGTGTCAAATAGATGGGGGATATTTGTCATTCGACGGATTAGTAAAAATTTCGCTTTTTTAAATTAAAGACGCGATATTATGTCTTACTATTTGATAGAATTTAATTTTGTAATAATTATTTGTTTTTAGTTAAACTTCGTTCTTTAATTAACAGAAGATATACCTATACTTTTCTTTTAGAAGATTATTAAGAAACTGGTTCTTTTTTCAAGCTGTAATATAATGTTCTACTTTTTAATGGAATTTAATTTTGCAATAATCATTTGCTTTTTAATTAAAATAATATGAGCTGACAGAATTTTGAATTGAAAGATCTACAGAACATTCAAAACATTTTGTATTATCATCGATTAATTAAATTGACGTTTGCCAACCAACTGAGGAACGAAATGAATATTTTTGTATTAAAATTTAATTTCCGAATCTGTTTCGTCTCTAGGAAGAAGAAAATTACAAATTTTCTGAATCGGCAGATATTAATATTTAGCTGTTAAATCTCGTGCCCCAGAGAAATATCAAATTGTTCTTTCTGTACGTTTTAGACTATTCGTGGATTAAAATACAAAAGAAACGAGAAGGAGTCGAAATAAACGGTCTGAATAATACTTTGGAAATATTCTTTTAAATATTTGGCATCGATATGCTTTTGGTCTGAGCGTTTATGCTTTGTTTATAGTGTGTTCTGGTTGGTTGCCAAGAAGCTTGTTCTACTGTAAGATTATACATCGGGGGAATAGTGTGCTGTCGTCAGGTTCTTAAGTGGCGTGGGTGTTAGTGGAGCAGAAATTTACAGAAGGATGACTATTCAATGCAGAACAAGGCTGTATGAGCGAAAGAAACGTCTAAAAACGGAAGACTCGAATGCGAGAGAATGCATCGATCGTGGCAATCTAACTGCTTGAGATTCGAAGCACCCTTTACCGTGGTAATAGGATGGATAGCAAAACAATAGAACTCGTGCATTGTCAATAAAAATGGCGAGAAGAGCGTCGGAAAATACTACAGATATTCTGCCTTCTAAATATTCCTTTTATTATCATTGTTGATTTCTTTGTTTTACTTCGAGTATGTTAAAAGCGATCACTAATAATTATTAAAGTAGAGATTAAAAATTTCAAGAATGCGTGAAATTTTCAATTCGAATTATTGAAATTTTTAATCTCAATTTTCTCGAAAGATATAGATATTCCGCTTGTTATCTTTTATTATTACTGTTGTAACTTCTTTATTCGTAGAATATCTGCTTCGAGTATTAAAAGCGACTATGTAGAAAACATTGAATCACGGATTACAAATTTTAAGAATATTCGATATTTTCAATTTGCATTATCGAAACTTTTAATCTCAATCTTTGACATTTGACATGACTTATAAACATTATCACCGAAATTTGATATTACGTACATTATTCAGTTTTCTCACAATTATTACATTTCATTCTATTATTTTACCTATACAATAACGGATTACATTTCTTTCATTTCCCGACTACGAAATATTATATATCTCACTGTACCTTCTAAGGTTAATAATTTTCAAAAGCTCTCACGTTTTACTATCGTGTTACCGTTCCTGCATACTGCAGCAATGTTATCATCGTTCTCTGGCTTGAACTTTTCAGTCGGCGCAGTCTGCGAAGCCTCGAAAGAATTAATTAAAATTTTTAATTAATCCAAGTAAACTACGTACCATGGAAAGTTGACTGGAAGAATAGATGGCCGTGACGACACGCGTTTCGCATTAGAGTTCCTGGCTTGTCGTCGACGAAACAAACTTCAGAGATGCTGTTTTCATCATTCGAAACAATCGGTCGTCAATGCGTTGCTCTATCGATTAGGCGAATTAAATTACGTTCCACGACGCGACGCAATAAATCGCTCATCAACCATATTTCATTTTTATTGGACAGCTATATGGCCGTGTTTTCTCGTAGACTAGACATTGCGAAAACCCGATTGAAGCATTTCCAAATTTTTCCCCGTCGGAAAACCAATCAGACAGATTTCCAGATCTGTCCTCAACGCTATTGACAAATTTCCCCGTCTCTTCTCTCGCATTCTACAATTTTACGTAATTAACGCTTGCTTTCCTTTGATTCAGTTTTGCATTTTTTGAGCGTTGAATTGAGATTAGGAAAATTAGGATTAGGCTTATAATTAGGTGTCCTCAAAGTATTTTAGTTTAGTAGAAAGTATTTTATGTTTTATTGATGGACTGTGAATATTTATGCAAAATTATATTTTTGTGGACATAATTAAAAATGTTGATTTTCTTAGTTATGAATGTAATTAATGAGCTAGGAATATAATTTAAAAGAGTTTAATTTGTTTAGTTATATTCGTAGTATCAAGTAGGCAATTTAATAAATATGAAGACGAGTACTGTATTTTGATTTGAATCGAAAAAATATATAGTCTATGTGTTTTTATAAGATTAATTCTTCCTACGTCTTTATACAATTTAATTTAGTAAATATTAGTTGACTTTATATGTTAGAATTTTGCAAATACAAGAAGCATAATAGTTAATGCAAAGGGGATTATAGAGAATTATTATTTGGTACGATAGTGATTGACGCAGTACGACAGGTCCTTTTATACTCTAAAAATTCTACTTTCGCCGCAACCAAACAGAAAATATTCCATTCAAAGCCTAAAAAATACACATAACACCTATCTCTGAAAATCAGCTGATCGAAACTGTCTTGTTACTCGTTCTCTATTTTTCATGGTAGGTGCGTGACCACCACCTGTCGTGGAAGAAAATATCGCCGAGAGACGTTTACCTCCACTCACCGTAGATCTATGAAATTTCAATGAAAACACACTCACGGTGTATATCGAGCTTCCATCCGTCCTCCATCTCGGAATCCGGGATATCCGGCACGCTACCGTGGCAGGAAAGGAACTTGCCGGCGTCCTCGATAGTCGGCACGAACGTGAGAATGCTGGTGGTGACGTTGGAGTCGGGGCTCATCTGTGGGATGACTCTCATGAATTTAAAACAGTTTACCGAACTGGTCTGCATGATCGTTGAGCTATATCCACGCTAGAAAAAACAAACGCTAGCCGCGAAGCTGATTTAGGGAAGTCGAAGCTGACGGACGCCGGAAGTCAAACCCCCACGGAACGAAAGTGCAAAAAGAAATGAGAGAGAGAAAGTGTGTGTGTGTGCGTGTGTGTGAAAGAGAGGATAAAGGCTAGAAACTTAGCATGATTGCTTTTCGCGATGAAATTGCGCGGCCGCTTGCAAAATATTAGTTACGGAACAGACTTTTTTGACGACGAGTTTCTTGAACACGAGAGCATGTTTTTTCATAGTGTATTTAAATCCTTCGGCCTCAAATCTTGAAGCCGGATTCTGTTGCATCGGACGTCTTCGTGGATGTTCTTTTGTGTTTAATGTTTTAGGTAATGGTATAATGAAAATTTTTATCGAAGAAAAATATCGTAGAGCTGGGATAGTAGACGAAGATGTTTTGAGTGATTAAAGTGAAAGGAATTTCTTTTTTGATTCTGCACGGTGTCTTTGTCACAATTTTTTTACTACACTTCTTAGATGATGATATGGTGGGAATTTTTATAAGAGAGAAATATTGCTCGGTTTGGATAATTCGAAGATAGCGAAAGGAGTGTTTGTTGGGTTTTGCATGGCATTGAAGTACACTTGTATATTTACAATGATTCGTGAAAGTATTTGAACAATTACCGTAGGAAAGTTTATATATTGTTATGTAAAATACTTTGAAATTTCGCTAGTACCATAATGAAATATGACTATCATGATTATATTGGTAAAATTTGAAGCAATATGAAAATGTATATAGAAATCACAAGATATTTATTGCACACACATATCCAGAAAAAAATTAGTACATGACATAATAGTCGTCTTAAGTATATAATAAATGTCAAAGATTATTCCAACGAATATTAAGGTTTATTAATGTAATGAAAAATTGCTTCAAATTTGTATCTGTGAAATATATACTTGCACTAAGTACGTTGTAGCTTCTATGCAAATTTTCAGATTTATTTCAAACTTTTCCAATATAATCATGATACATGTTATGTGCTGATATATGTTGATAAATGTTGCGTTCCGTTATAGTAATTTTCTAAAATATTTTGTATAATATACATAATGTATTGTAATATCGTGGACAAAAGGCCCTAAAAGATATCGGGTAAACCATAAACATTGTCGCGAGCCGAGGAGCCGATCAATGTGTCGTCGGTCCTTCAGTTGAAGAGTTTCGTAGAAAAGGCCTACGTGACCCTGACTACGAGCGATTGCATAACACGTGCGTGGTGGGCCTAAGACAAAGCGACAAAAGAGATGCTAAGGCAGAAAGACAAATTCACAGTCAGTAGAGAAGTCAGAGAGTGTGAGTTACGTTATCGAGATAGAGTGCTAGCGTTGTCGAGACAGTGTCCGCGTGAGAGAAAGAGAGAGAGTGAGCGTTGGATCCGTTGTGACGAGAGTTGCAAATTAATTATTGAGGTGCCTAAAGTATAGTACGTTATTGCGATTAGTTCATGTTAAATAACCATCGTTTCTTCTGTTTAATCAACATCTGTGCAATCCATTCATTTGTAAATAAATCACCAACAAATTATTAGCATTTACCGATACTACAGCACTTATAAAAATTTCCTACAAGTGTTTGATTATTTTTAAAGTACAACTATGATGTTTGATAACCATTGACGAGATTAGTATCGTTAGATGATGATACAATAATAGATTTGATATTTACATATTCGCGCTCTCTCTTTCTCTCTCTCTCTCTCTCTCTCTCTCTCTCTCTCTATTTCTCTTTCTTTCTTTCTTTCCCTTCTCACTATAATTATTTTCTAAATTTTATTACACCTTGAAAATGTTAATTTTACCGTCTGTCTGGCGTTCCTCAGCATCAAACTTCCTTTCGACCACGTGATCTTCGGATTTGGTCTCGCTCCAACTATCTCACAACCGATCTCGTACGTGGTGCCTGCGCTAAATGGACGATTTTCTCCTTGCATGCGGACCCACAATGGTTTCACTGAAACACGCGTACCATCCATTAGCCCTCTTTGCTCCAAAGAACTATCAGTTGCAGGCAAGATTCCGCCGCGTTTATGGAACCTGTCGAGTGTTTGAGTAATTATTTCGAATGGTTCCATGGTTAATGGAAACCATTTTGCGAAAGTTTCCGATATGGAACACGGTTTTAGCAGCCTCCATTGTTCAATTATTTGTTAAACATTTGTCTTTTGATGGAGAAGCAGGATCGAATCTCGGTTTCATTAAGAGCAGTTTAAACATTATTCTATTTTTTTTTCTCTACCAAAAGTTGGTTCGATGAGGAAATTGACTTTCGCTCGAAATTCTGTTTGCTGTGGCGGAGTAATAAGCGTAGTGGATGTTCTTTCTGCAGTGTTTTGCTTTCTTTTTAGAAAATTGGATTTTGTGTGGGTGGTGGATGGAAATGTGTGTTTTCAGGTTTACGATTCCTGTTTTCATTTGTTTTGGCACTGTGAATGGCGCGTGTTACTCTTCTATACATTCATAGAGGTGAATTTACTCTTGGCGTAGATTGTTGTATTTTTTTGTATCATGCCGAATCTTGTTTCTTTGTATCGTTGTATCAAGTTTTAGAAGTGAAATGGTAGGGGAATAAGTGGAATTGAAATGTCACGTAATTAGGAAACTAGATACGAAAAATTTTCAAGTATCCCTTCTAAAAAATTCATTTGACAGAAACCAAATTTTGCATACTTAATCTGGAAGAGTAGAGTCAAATTTTTCTTTACTACTAGAAAATGATTATATAATTTTGATTTTTTCAATCTAACCTAATAGGTACATATTAGAATTATTCTTGACTTCATATCAAGAATCACAGCGTTGACATATCATTTTATTTTTTATTCTGTACTCCAATCAGTATTAAGATTTCTAATGATGAGCATGTATTTTATATATTTTACATATATAAGGGTTGTCGAGAAAGTAACACTGTCTTGAAATAACAATAATACAAATGCATTTTAAGAAATTTTTTGTATTTGTAACTTTAGTATATATACTATGTTATATTTCAGCATAACCAACAGCCCTATTTGAACACTTATCGTAACGTTACGAGTTTTTGAATATTTTCATCATATACTTCCGCCGCCAGTTTACATAACCATCGTCTTACACAGTTCTTTAAATGATTGTTTCTTGTGAAGCGTTATCGACCCAAAAGGTCTCTAAGTTTTGCAAAAAGAATGGTAATCTGACTCGTTCGAATCGTGTATCATTTGCAATGAAGTCGCAGACGTTCTTAAGCTCTTCTGTAATAAAAGCACGAACCCTTACAATCACGTACAGTTTCTCTGCCTCTATTGAATTCTCGCACTTAGACACATCGACATTTTAAATATGCAATATAAAATATTATACGGCGATATTAAATATTTGAACGCAAAATTTGGTGTGACTTATGCTCCCGTAGAGAGGACCACCGGAATACTGACCACATACTATATTTCAGCTGTATCCCGCTTACGTGTGTCATTTGGGTACAGCGAACCCATGGACCCAAGCTACAACGGGGGGACCATCGGGGAACGTCCCAGGACCAAGGTCTTGGCCTTTATCAAGCCTTGGCCTTTATCACTGAGCCTTGCTTACGTGAGTTCCTACCAGTATTACCAGTGACGGAGCTTACACGGACCTCAAATTGTAATGAGAAGGCCGTAGTGCCAGTTACGACAGTCCCGCTAATGATTTCGATTGGTACTACACGGGCCGAGATCAGTCGCGGGAGTTTGGATCTCCCCCCTCCCGCTCTCGGCTGTCTTGTGTTGGACTCGTGGAAGTAGTGATTTATGGTCAAATGCTGACAAGATAGCCTGAGGAGATTGTCAGGTGCAGGCTTACTTCGCGCTTGGTACGGGCTACGCAAATAAAACTACTTTACACTAAATATGACTTATGTTAATACATAAATGAAGCTAGGTGATCTTTTATAAGTGCGCTCCATCGTTTTACATGGTTTCTATACGTAAACGCGTAGTACTTTCTGGACAATTCTCGTATTACAGAATGAAAAATATTTGCACGCTTCTGATAAATCTTTTCATCTTTTACTATTCTATACTCTAATCAGCATCATGAGTTTTAATTATGTATTAAAATTACTTACGATTCATATTGAGCGTGACAGAGCTGGAAATGGGAGTGACCATGTTGTTGTTGGATGCCTGGCAGGTCAAAATCGCGCCGAGGTGTTCGCGACTCAGCTTTTCTAATCGCAGCACGTTCCGTACCCTCTTAGTTCCGACGGTTTCGTAAGTGTCGTCGAGGAGAGCATTTTCCTGCCACCACGTCACACGTGGTTGTGGCCGACCTGTTCGGAACGAAATAGAATGAACGACGTTCGAAAACGGTGCTTTCGTTTGCCACGATTCGTGCCTCGTTTCACTCGTGTCTTTCGTCGAACGCATAAAAAAAGGATTCAATAAAAATTCCATACATTCCCCATTGTTTACCTCCTTCTTTCGTCCTTTCTTTGTTAGTATTCGTTCTCTTTTTCCTTTTATCTTGGAACTGGTATTATGTTACGTTTCGTTCGCAACTATGCTTCTAATCGAATCAGTTTGCTGATACGTGCATATTTTAGCGACCACAGTTATTTAGAGGTATGTGGTTATATAGGTTATATAGAGGATGATAAGTGAAATTTGTGGACCGTGGAACGTGTCGTGAACGTTCGGCAAAGAATTTTTAAGAATGCGTTGTTATTTCTCAGATATTGCGGGAATCTTTCGTTTGGAAAAAGAATCGGTAAAGAATGTTTAAGAATATTTTCTTTATTTCCTGCTTGACTAATAGCATTAAGATAATTGATCGTAGTTACGTTCAGGTGAGAGAAAATGTTTATTCTATCACGTTTATAAATCTTCTCAAATCTTTTTAAAATTAAATAACGACCTACTACTACAACGGGAAACAAGGAGTATCTCAGAGTACACTTAGACAAAAAACTTTTATGGAAGATGCACATTCACAAAAAAAAGAAAAAAGGAAAATTGGGACAATTAAGCGAATGACATAGAAAACTTCGGTGGCTGATTGGCAAAAAAATCATAGCTAACAATTTACAACAAGCTGCTGATATACAAAACTGATACTCTCGAATCGATGTGGACGTACGCCTGCCAATTATGGGGCAGAGCCTCGAACTTCAATATAAAATCAATAGAAAGATGGCACAACAGAAAGTCGAGAGCCATTCCGAAGGCAGATTGGCACAACCCGAAGAAATAAATAAAGAAACCGGTGTACTTGCTGTAAGAGAAAAAACGGCCAGATACAGCAGGTTACATCAACAACTGCAGAAGGATCAGCTTGACACCTTGGCCACGAAATTACTGGATTCCATAGAAGAATGCGAAAGATTAAAGAGACTCAGAAATCACTTTCTACAGGTATAATGCAGATTTACCGACATAAACTAAATTATGTCAGGCTGTCTATACTCACATTTATGTCAATCTAAGTCATCACTAGACTGCGGATTTTTATGCATTTATAGAAAATTTAAAAGTGCAAAATTACAGAAAATGCGATGATATGAAAAATATATAAAATAACCGAGCAATTTTACTTTTTTAACTATAGTCACAAAAATATGAATTTTCATAAAGATCCACTGTCTCTTCATTACAGTCTATATTAAAATATTTTTTGTAAAAGAGAGAGAATTTTATTAAAAATTAACACTCGTAAATTTTTAATTCTAATTGAAAGACAATCCAGTTAACAGATTAAAATTTCTTCATACTTAGTCACCAAGTATTCAAAGCATGCATTTCGCTCCCTGGAACAAGCTTTTGCAAAATCAATGATTCATTTCCTGTTTTTACTCGTAACAGGTAGAAAAAATATATCGTACGCGCTACCCGTATTTGCGCTGCTTTCTCTCTCTTTCTCTCTCTCTCTCTTTCTCTCTCTCTCTCTCTTTCTCTCTCTCTCTCTCTTCTCTTTTTCCCCTGTTGATAAAGAAGGAGACTGACGCAGATATTTAAAGGTGCGAATCAACGACCCCGCTGGAAATAGGAATTTCAAATCTGTGTCCGATACTTTTCCGTATCGAGATCACAGCACCGGATCTCTCACTATGCTTCTATGTATTTTGCTTCCGTTTTAATTTTTTGCTGTTGTTGCTTGCCGTTTGTTTATACATGCTGGCTCAATCAAGAGATAATAGAGCAGGAAGAGTTGGAAAAGGCAGGTGGATACGACCACAGAGATGATTAAAAGACGCGCGAAAAATGATATCGAACAGCGTATCGACGTATTTCCAGATAGCGAACATGTTTGCGCAAATTATGAGCGGCGAACGGTTCAATAACGTCCCGATGAAACATCCCGTGGAATTTTCATCTCATAATACATTTAAATCCTTTGCGACTTGTGCGATTGGTCGGTGGGTATTGGTCGCAAAATCGTATCTAACATTTTTTACGATTCATCGCGGGAGCGCGCTCAACGCTATACAATTAGTATTTTTATCATCGACGTTGAATGTCTCACTTGTTTTTAGATGAGTCCTTTCTGGATATTTGTGAATGAAATTTAATATTCTGGCTATCTGATTACTGGGTTTGAATATTTTTGATTCTGCAGAATATTTCGTTATGCAAACACTCTTGCATAATTGGAACAGTATTGTTAATGGACTTATTAGTACTAATAGATATTGTAATATAAGTTTGGTATAATAAATTTAATTAAATTTTACATGCACGCAATTGAAGTTGAAGCATATAACAAATTATTCTATTATCTCATTCAGTGTAAAATTGTAAAATTATAAGAAAGAAATCTATAATCTATAAACTGTAACCTGTTAATTTATTAATATCATTAATTAATACTGTAGCTGTAGTGTGCTTTCGAGAGAAGCACGCGTGAAGCAGCGAAGTAGTTGATGCACTGGTGAGGTGAATAAATAATTTTCTTCATACGTATATGTATGTATCTGTTCGAGAAATAAATTATATATCTGTTCTCACAATATTATTGATATTATTCTATGAGGCTATTATATAATATTGGATTAGATTGCACAGTTACAGAAGCAGAACGATAAACGATAATTTCATGCTGGAAAATGGCAGTCAGCAAAATATTTTGCGGCACGCTATGTGCAATAACGTTACGTCGATGCAACAGCATTAGACACTTTGGATTATGTACCGACAAGCACTCTGTTTACAATTTCCTATAAATAAATACCCTCTCGCAAATAATAAACGCGTGGAAATTCCTGGCAAACCACGAGATGCAGTTTGCGGCGCGTTTAAACGCCGCCGACGTGTGAAAGCGTGAATATCGTCCGGGTAAGTATACGATGTAGTGTAAAGCACGTCTTTTGACGCACAGGGATGACATATCTCAAGGAAACTGCCGGTATGACATGTGTTTTAATGCTAAACAACGATTGGGATTGTTTAGAGTGATTGAGGAAAGTAATAGATATTCTGATATGGCCCTTTCTTGCCTGCGAAGGCGAAGTAATAAATTCACACCTTGATAAATAACCACTGAATAATGTTTTCCGAGTTTATTAACACATTCGAGATTGACAAGATTGTCTCCAGTGGCCAAATGATACTGTTGTTGTAAATTGTATTACATATATCTTGATAAATTTGCAATCCTGACCATTGTCACTATTATTATGTTCAGTTTTTGGTTTATTTCTATCCTGTTATTTTTATCATTTTCTTTTACCATTGACTATTTTATGCTTTAGATACGTTATTTTACAATTTATTACTTTAATAGAATGATTCTTTTGGTAGCTATTCGAGAATTATCTGATAATGTAAAGTATAGATGTCTCAGACGCTAAATTTTTGGAGAATTCTTTATTGAGGAGAGATATTACACGGTTCAAGATATTGTCTACAGGTTTCAAATAGGTTAGTATGAGAAAGCTCTTTAAGGTTTTCTAGAATCGTATATGGAAAATGGTAAAAATGATTTTTTCTTTTATACCGTCTGTGGCCATTGAAATAAAACTATGTATAAAAATTTTGCTTCTCTGATATTTCAACGCTATATTATTATACAAATAACAAGTTGCATTTGGATATCTAGATCATTTTACACATTTACAGACTATTTATACACAGATCATTTTACACGTGATGTCATGATTACACAGTTCATAATTTCAATATGTAAACTCGTATATATAACAATTAATTTGATAGTAAAGAACGTCGTACAGCCAAATCCATTAGAGTTCCTTTCATCGGGAAATGTCCCTTATTCTCATAATCAAGTAATTCATTCGACTTGAATACCATTGAAAATATCTAGATCCTTCTCAAATCGCTTATACATTTCACTCATCATTATCATCTTCGTTTGAAATTTTTCCAAAGATGTTTGAGTGATGGTTAAATAACAAGGATATAAGGCAAATAACGTTTTTCTTATTAAAAACTTTAAATTGCGTTAGGCATCTTAAAAATGAGTTGAAAAATAAGAAATTTTGTAATGTTTATGTTTGAAATTAATAGAGATGTGATCTAGTTATTGCAATAAAACTAATCAAGCCGACCTTATAGTACTTGCGCGACGTTGTCCCATATTACTTACACCGTGCAGATATCTAATTTCTTACTTACGAATAAATCTATTATATAATATTTGATGAAACAAAGTCATTCGAAGGAAATACAATGACGAAATAACGAATCGAAATATAAATTTATATTACAGTAGTATATGAAATTAGATTTTGAAATACAAAGATAAAGGAAAAAAATCTGAACTTGGAAAATGAAATACAAATTAATTTCACCATAAAAAGTGGTTAGAAGTCCAATGGAATAGTTTCCATATTTAGAGCCTAATGCTCCCACCGAAGTAGAATGCCTTTGAGTAGTACCATTGCATACATAGTCAGGCAACTTGAAGTAGTTAGAGATAGTTAGACTGAGTTCCTGTCTGTTTCGCTATTTCCTACCCTACTTCTTCGTATAATGCAAATTGTGCATGAATATAACAAGAGGCTGATACGGATGATATTTAACATATAGCAAAAATCGATACATTTCTTGCATACGAAGAGTTAAGAATTGATTTTTAATCCTTACGATATTCTAACCGTTCTTAAAATTTCAGTTAAGGTTTAACATAATTATATAAAAATGGATAACTCGATTTCTCGAATATATAAATTAATTTTAGAAACGTTTTTCCTTTTTTAAACGAAATTATATATTACAGTTAAATTATTTAATAAAATGGAGGAACTTTTAATTTTGCTATTTATTTTCAGCATAAACATCACTCGATTAAAATAATTAAATCATTCAAGAATTAATTCAACCATTCTCGGTATTAAATTTTTGAAAATTAAGATAATTAAAATTTTTAATTCAAGGATAAACACTTAGAATTCATACTGTCTCTCAATTTTTCAAAATTTCTCAAATTAGTTTAACGTAACATCATAAAAGTCTTTGGCGTCACTCACAGAACGTTTATCTAACAATTTTGGATTACTTTAAAATGATCTGGTATGTTTAAGAAAACTATTTATGCGCGGTTAAACAACACATTTCATCAAATGCGATAATTAAAAAAGCCTCGTAATACAACGGATTAATAAATCGTTTCATGTGTTGTGCTTGTGTTTCTTCTCTCACTACATTTCTCACTTTCTGGTGTAAACGTTTTTTCCTGTGTTCGCCAGCGTGCTATCTTATAACCTTTACTTTTCTCAATGTGCTACTTTCTTCTTCCCCTTTCGCATCTGTTTATAGATCTTTATGCTACAAGGGTATGCGTACTCGGAGAAGCTAGATGCGCAGATGGAAAAGACGCGACAAGATAAACGTGCAAGCTCACGCGCACGTATATAGGGTGATCCTGATAACATGAAAGTGACAAAATTTATAATTTGGTGGAATCATTAGTATAGTTCGATTAAATAAAATTAATGCCTCCAATTAATGCTTCTTGAGCAGGTTACTATATTTACTAAGAGCATGAAAACTGATGAAAAGAATCTTCTAGACAAATATAGATTTTATGTATCGTTTCCTCATTAACTTACTTTATTAAAATAAACTGAAGAAATGTGCATTTCGGATAAATGATTTAACAAGTAAAACTTCTAAAATATAATACGATTTTCATACTGAGTATCTCGATAAATACCTTTCAGGCTGACTGTAGCTTACTTTTTTTATTTTGCCTCCTTTTACTTCTTTTATCTTTAAGCTTACCGATGACTACTAATCCTTTTATTATTTAAAACTCCATTAATTTCTATTAATAATACTCCATCATTTTAAGAAATACAGTGTAAATAAGTAATGTAAATGAATGAGATATAATATACGATCTTTTTATCAAAGTTAATATAAGAAATATGACATAAATCTAATAAATATAGTATATAATCTTCTTATTAGAATCTATTCAAAATTCCATTAATACAATAAATATAACGTTTCTGCCCTCACGTTCCATTAAAAAATATCCTACTGAATTTCCAGCACTAATATAATACATAAACGATAAAAACGCAGAAAAATAATAATTACAGAGTGTATTTATTTAAAAATTACGTAAATTCGTACCTTTATAGCAAAAACGAATACTTTAGAAATAACTGAAAATGTACAAATAGTCAAGTCAAATGTATCACCCAGTACGTACGCAGGAATATACATATTCGGGTAATAAGTAACGAACCTAACACGATGTACAGCTGTGTGCTTCATCTCCTTTGCCGGTATCCGGCACTATTAAATTTTCATTTTAATCATGCTTCTCTTCCTCGAAGCGATCAACTTCCGGCTGTTTCGCTGATGGAAAGTTTCACGCGCGAGGATCGCGTGTCGGTCGTATTACATTGAGATTAAGCGTCGATCGTATTGCGTGGAAATACAAAATGGAATGTGATCAAAAATATTGATGCGAATAGAAATTGGTATCCGAGGGATCTGCCGAAACATGTTGACGTTTCCTCATTTCTAACCACAGGATTGCCAAATACGCCAAACTGACACATTTCCGATAAATTTCTTCTCGCAATTCTGAGAAACACGTAGATCTTTTTGAAAAAATTAATACTCTTAACTTAAACAAGGCACGTTTAAATGTTAGAAAAATTTTCGAAGAATTCTGATAAACATTTGGTTTTTGCAATTGTTGAAAACATGAAGCTATGCTTCCCTAAATTAAAAAATTAAATCCCTAACTATATGAGGCACATTTTAAACAATTTTTTAATAAAAAGTTTTATAAGGATAAGAATATTTTTGAAAGTTTTGGTAAATATAGAATTTAAAATGTTAGAAATTGTGTGTTAATAAATGCATGAGTTAATAAATCTACAAATGCATTACAGTAACACGCACGTAGTTAAATGTGACGTCTACAATACAAGACTATCGATTACGCTTATAATCATAGAATATCTTACATTCAACGAAGAAAGGATAAGACATAACGTCAACGGTAATCTCTCGGGAATCCTCATGTCGATCCCGTTTCAACGAAAGATTATCAATCTCTATCGATAAATTAAGATATTGAATAGAATTTAATAAGCCCACGAATATAAAAATAGTCGCCAATGGTCATAGTAGCCGATATGACTTTAAACAAAATAAACGATAATAGTAACAAATACTCAACATAAACATCAAAGAATTTTCGAATTTTTTCGTCTCTGGCACTTCACACATATCTTTCTCCATTCTGAAGCTGACCGTTTCAATGTAAAATTTATTAGCTACGTGTTTTAAGACGTTAACTCCATGTTCATTAGAATTTACGTGTGGAAAAAATCATTCCTTTCCGTATTTCTCATACGTTTTTCTCTTTCTTTTTAAAAGAGGGACTACGCGAGGTCAAGAAAGATTTAAGTATCTTTTTTAAAGAGAAATTAATCGAATAAAGATGATTCTTGCGTAGGTCGCGAATTTCTACCGCACGATACGTCTTATTTAGATCCTCACAGTGGTTCTGAAATAAAATTTGTACTTCGTTCCTTTCATAATTTCGACGTATACCGTAAACCAAATAAATTTACAGCTTATGAAAAATGATGGTGATTTGAGTCACAAAACTGCTTATTTTTTCATTAATTTTCACAGTTTATATTTGAAGAGGCTTATAAATGTTTATAAATTTACTTGAACAGAGTGTCCTATATAATTAGGAGGAAAAGTAGCAGTATATAATAGAAAATGGAAAAAAATTCATTGCTTAAAACATTTGTTATCTTTACTTTGAAAAAAAATTGAATTATATATTCTTTATATTGTAATCCGTATGTTTTTTATTTTCTAATTAAGGCTCTCGAATGAAAATTTAAATGACATTTAACTTCAATTTTGTCAAATACAGTGTATGATAGATAGGAGAAACGTGAACGTAATTGGTACCTATCGATAATAATCTAATATCACAATGATTTATAATCATTGTTCTCGAAAAAAATATGGTCAACCAAAACAAGGTTTAAAAACCGAAATAATTGTACTTTTAGTAAAACATTTTTGAAATAAAAGATTACGATGCAGGTTCTTTGTGTACTGAAGTCCCGCAGCACCTGTCGAAATCTTAACTCGGAAAGACCAGGCTGTCTATTTCATCATGTTGAATATTTCATGTCGAAAAATCAAATTGTACGAAGCAAGAGTCGGAATATAAAGAATGCGTGATGTAGGATGGTAAAAACGAATGAAACAGCGCATAAAAGTGCGATGGAGATAAAAATCACTCGCCAAAGAATCTGCGATGCTATACGATTAAAATGATATTTATGTTTATGCGTTCATAGAAGTTTATTGGAAAATAGTATTTTAATGAGTTTTTAATGAAGTGATTTTTGTGCAAGAATTACAGAATTAACGGCAAAGACGAAAGATTGTCTTTGTGATTTATCATGGAAACACAGAAGACAAAACATATGACTATAGTATTATTCTGAAAATAGAAATTATACCGATTATCTCGTATCTTTAATTCAATTTGTTCTTTAGCAACAAATTAATATAAAATATAAAAATATAAAATTTTGCGAGTTTTGTTATTCAAAGTAAAGATTAGTGCAATAAAAGTAAATAGGGGTAGTTATAAATTAAGATATGGATGAGAGCTAAACATAAATTTAATCGATGTATAGAATATTATTACAACTAGACATACAACATAGGTCGTTATTTATTGTATCAAGGACGCTTGCACATCCCTATTGTCGCATCCTAAAATGAATCTGCTCGACTAAATTGTTTTACTAAATTACTCGACTAGATTTTGTCACGCACGTTAAGTTACTAAATCACTCGCCTAAATCACTGGATGCCTAAACAAGGCTTAACTACACAAATAAAGGAAATTATGATGTAAAGTTGCGTGGATCATCTTGTAAAATAATGACAACCGATGAAGAGAGAAGCGTAGGCACAGAAGAGGCAAAGTGAAGCGCGAGTATAATAGCGAGCTGAAAAAGTGATCAGACGAAGGAATGCTGATCGGTTATTTCTGATATTTGTCATTATTTCTCGTCGATTTGCGAGGTAACACAATCGTAAAGATAGGCAGTCATATTTGAAAGTGTCGCATATACGAATAAGACCGATAAAGAGCGGTATTTTCCTTGCTGTTGCATCATTTCGTTAATCATCTTTTCAGCTCTCTGCACAGTACTTACCACCAGCAGCGACGCAGGTAATATTCAGAGAGGCACCCTCGCTGTACGGGCCGAGCACGTAATAAGGAATATGAGACCTTCCGCTCTCGTCCAATATGCTAAGCTGCTCCGGCGGTACTGCAATAATTTCACACAATAAGTTCGTCTACCCTTCGTTTTCCCGCGACTCACGCCAGCTCTCATCCTTTCGCTCACGCTGCGAAACAACTTCAGCGATGACGAAGAAATGGAATTCTGGTTCTCGCACCATAGGGCAAATCAATTTGCAAGGCAATGAACTAATGACTTGTGCCATCCGACGGATACTATGGATGGTTCATGGAGATTGGTATTTTTATTTGACGCAAATGCAAAGCTCCCTGTGGCACGCTTGAGGAGTCGCGTGATGTAGAAATTATTTTCTAGGAGGTTTAATAGCGCAGCTTTGTAGGTAAAGCTATATTTTGGAGCAGAATAGAAGCCTATTTATGGGAATTTTAATTCGAACGGAGTTAGTGTCCGGTTAATCTTCGCAAAGGATAAAATACTAATTGATAAGAGGTCTGGTAATGTAGATCTGTTGTAGGCTGTTTACTTATAACTAAATGTAGATGCTTGTGCATTTGTGAGAAATTTAGGAGTGTCGGGATATAGGATACATTTAGAAATAAAGTTTTCGATATGATATCTGACAGTGTTGAAAGAGTTAAACGAATACTTGTCGATGAAACCTATTCTTATTTCACAAAAATTGCTTTTGAGTAAATAATTCATTATATTTATCCAAGACTATATATGGAAATAAAATCAGTAGAAAAATTCCAAAGAAATACAAACCGAACGGAGGAAAAAGATAAAAAAAGGATCTCAATCTTCATAAAATTTCCTTATTGTTGCTTAATCAAAGAAAAACGCTCTGAACTCTCAGTGAAAATACTTTTTAATAAATAATCCATTATACTTATCCAAAGATTATTATATTATCCAAATGGAATCGGTAAGAAAAATTCAAAGAACTACAATACAAGCAGAAGAAGTTCAATTTTCCTAGAATTTCCTTATCGTTGATTAACCGAAGAGAAATAGATATCGTCAACATCGAAGTCGCAATTTCGACGAGGCGAGCGTCGTAAAATCACCAATCGAATTTCGTATTTCCTTCCAATCCGTGACGACTTTCAGATAAAACTCGCCTTAATCGTCGCTTGCTGAACCGTAGATCCGGGTCAACAAGGTCGAATCCACTCTCTGTTTGCTCGGGCTAATTGCGAAGAACGGTCGGCAAACCTCGATCAACTCCAACAGGATCGAAAGCAGAGGGAGTGAATTCTCGAAGCAGTTTTGCTAGAAGAACAGGTATGAAGAGATGGCTGAAGAGGAAGATGAATTGAGAAGAAAAAAATATTAGGTTGTCCAACAAACTCGCAGTGCTTTTGATACACAACAAGTATGTTCTGTTATAATGCATATACTATTACTTAATGCCTATACATTTTAGATACATACTAGCTTATGAGTATATTTGAACAGTTACTATAGAAAAATTTTATGTGCATATTCGATGCGTTATATACATAAAACATTTTTAAATTTCATTAAAATGATTATTGTTTTCGATAGACGATAAGTATGTGTTATTGGCAAGCTGTATATTACCTAATGTACTATTGTGTACTATTACTTGATGCTTCTACATATACATGTACTAGCTTACGAAAGTATTTGAACATTTACTATAGAAATGTTTTATGTGTTATACGTATAAGACATTTTGAAATTTCATTAAAATGACTATTGATTTTTATAGACAATAAGTACGGTCTGCTGTAATCTATACACTATTACTTGACGTCTTTGAATATACAGGCTATGTTCACGTAATTCCTAGCCAGCGTTTTTCTTGTGAATGGAATGCATTAGGAATAAATGAAAGAGGAAAGAGTTTTGTAGTTTTCTACGATCAATATAATAGCCTATATCATTTTTTTTAAGTTTGTAATATCTTCCAAGAAACGAAGATAACCATTAATTTTTTTAATATAGTGCTGTATATTTTTTATGTCATACGAAAGCGTGTGTCAAGACGAATTCATTCACGTGCCATACAATAACCGTCAAGGTCATACAAGGTCCGTAATGAAACAATTATTTGGAATATTATGTGCCATTGCGTTTACAAATATTTCTTATTGATACCACTTAGTAGGTTAAATGCGACTGATCTCTTGTTCATTATTAGAATGTGATATTGAGGCATCATTAATATCTCGGATAGTATTATCAGAAGCTAGCAAAAATGTTATTCATAGAGTTGAAATGTGCTTTCATACACAAGGAAGTCATATTGAACGTTTATTGCATCCTTATCAAGAAACAATACTTGTAAACACACTGGCACAAATTTCATTTTGTTGTGCAACAGAATTTTAGTAATCAGAATTTTATGCGTGCCACGAGGTGGAAAAGGTTGAAAATCACTACTGTAATGAGATATAAAGCGTCTACATAAAAGAATAATAAAAGCTGATTTGGACGAGATAATGTTAAACTAGCGTGTCTATCACGGAGAAATTTCGAAAATTATTAGGAAACGAGGTTTGAGAAGAAAAATGAATAAACAGGCTGTGTTTGGTATGGAGGAAAAGGGGGAATAAAGTAGCAGTTTGCGTAATATGGACGTAAGAGAAAGTTTGAAAAGGATTATTAGGCAAAGAAGTTTGACGAAAAAAGATCGCTAAATGTAATTTCATCAATCTTGAAAAAGAGGAGAAAATTACAAAGATTATTTGGCGAAGAAAGTTGGTAAACAAGATTTTCTTGACTTGAAAGAGAGGAAACAAGAAAAGATATTATTTTAATCTAGATAGCGTGAAATAAAGGAAACTTTAAAAAATAATTATCAAGCGAGCAAATTATTGTACAAAAAAAATGTAAGAATAAAATCCTATTGTTTTCAAAAGATGAAGACGTAGAATAATATGATGAATCTAGAAACAAGGAAAAATATCCAAAAATTATTAGTGAGAAAAATCCCAAGAATACGAAAAATATATATACGAAAGAGACATTTTTGATATTGAGAACAAAAAGCAACGAAGAAATAAAATTACGCTTTATACAACACAGGATAGGGGAAAACTTGGGATAGAACTTTTACACGAAGAAAATTGAAGAAAAATAAAATGATCGTTAAACGAGATTTTGTTAGCTGGAAGATTAAAACAGAAAAACTCAGAGAAATAGAACTGTAGTTTATGTATCGTCCAGTTTGCTTAGCGAGAAGTATGTAATTGATAAGATGGAGAAAAAGAAGAAAATGGCGTAGGTGTAGACGAGAGAAGTGGACGGTTAGGTAAGAGGAAAAGTCAGGGATTTATCAAGAAAAGAAGTGCGAACTGAGTATACTGACAGGAATACGAATGACTCTACTGCAGGTTTTTTTTTATTTCTCTTTTATGTTTCTATGACATTCTGACTTGCTGTATACTTTTCTGTACACATATTAAAAGAGTAAACAATGGACGAAGGGAATAAGGTAGAATACAAGTTGCGTGTTGAAGAAGAGTATATGAGGAATTCACCAGAGATATGGCGAAATATGCGAACAAATACAAATACAAATACACAGAGTGGCGCAGAACTTTTATTTTAAAATATAAATGGAAACTCTAAAAACATGTATGTAGAATCGTATTAGTAAATTGCGAATATTTATGCAGATTCATGTTTTTATGACGACTGGATAAAGAAATGAAACCTAAGCACAGATTTGTTTCATCCACTAAATATTATACTTTTTTTTTAAGAAGAATGAAGAATTGAGGAGTAAAAAATATTAATACAAGCTACAATAAGTCAATTTTGTAATTTATAATAATATTTGCATTTATAATATTATAACAAGTATTTATTTTAAATGTATCATACCTTAGTAGGATATTTTTGTGAATTCTATGAGTATGTCGAAAAGAATGGAATTTAAACAGTATGTTTAATTAAGCTTTGAATATTCTCTGTAGTATATTTCTGTATAATATGTTCATTCTATATATCGTTACATCTTTGACACTAGAACAAACCAACCCCTAACGCGAACTTAAATATATTACAAATAATCTTATTCTTAAATATACTATGAACAATCACAAATAAAGTAATATGACGAAAATAAAATAATTATATATAATTATGCCTCGATCTCATTGGGAGCATATATTAATTCTGTCATATTTTTAGTATTAATTTTAGTTTTCCCATAAATGCATAAATATACACAAATAAGAAATACAAAAGAAAAAGAAAACAGTAAAAATATCTGACACTGCAAACGTAAAAGTTGATAATACAGAAAGTAAATGTTGTAAGACTTCCTCTACATATTAAAATGAGAAATGAGAAAAAGAAGGAATAATGAATAACAGGATGAGAAATGAAAGACGACGGATACACGGGTATATAACGAACAAGGGTAGAGGGGCTATAGGAAAAAAGGAAACGTAATAAACAAGCAAGCAAAGACAAAGACTTGAAGATATTGCATTACCGTGTCAAAAGGAAGTAATGGATGCAGGGAACTGAAAGCAGAGGAAACGGAAGAATGAGAAGATTAATGGAGAATGAAACGGACAGACACAAGGGACAGACGAAATACGTATATAGTAAGGGATACAAGGGAAAAGAGCGCAAAGGAAGAAATACGCAATGAAAGAAGAAGTAGAGGATGAAGCAGAAAAAGATTATATAATGAGAAATTATTTCTTTCAAAAATAGGGATTAGAACTTGTAAAAACATCGACAGGAGCTGAAATAAATTTTCAAAGTGAACGAGATTTGATATGAGGTTATCTATGATTAAAATCTTTTTGAAGTATCCTTTTGACATATATATTCTTGTAGGGATCATCAGGGATGCTACATATATTGCTGCTCTATAGTATCAATATGTCTATTTGTCATTACGCTGTAAACATTTATACAATTTCGTATTTCTATAAATATAAATAAATAAATATATATAGCATAATATAAAGATATAGAATCGAAATGGAGATTTTCTTTTCAAACGATCTCGTACAGTTTCCTCAGCCATAATTCTAAAACTTCATACCAATATTATAAACAGAAAAAACACAAGTATTATAAAGTGAAAGAGTGTGGAGCAGAATTTTTGCATAATAAAAAATTAATTAATTAATAATTTTCTATCTCAACTCAATCTTCAAAAAATATATAAACAAAAAACTCGCAAATATTATACATAGAAAAATATGGAACAAAATATTTCCATTGTTAAAAAATCAATGAAGTAATAACTTTTATTAGTAATAACTTTCTGTCTCAAACATAAATTTTAGTTTTTATTTCAAAAGATATTAATTTATATCATTTTTCTAGCAAACCAACTCTATGAACTCTATAGTATCGATATAACACGGAATATATTATCAATTTCTATATTTTCAGTATCTAAATATTTCGCGCCTAGATCGTACCTGAAAATAGAAAGGGGAAGGAAGAAATAAATGCAAAGGAAAAACAAGCGGAGAAGGATCAACCAGGAGGCGAAGATCCTGATCTGCTGAACACTTACTGATCACCGTGAGATTGACTTTGCTGTTCCTGGTCGGGGATTGCTTGAAATCGACCCTGCATCTGTAAACGGCGGCGTCACTCTCACGGACAGACTCGAGGATGAGTTTCGCGGGTTTCTCCGAGTATTTGAAGAAGGCACGTTTGTCGAGGCTGATATCCTGCCAGTGTTTTCCTTGTTCCAGGGTGCTTTGCGTCCTTGTGTCGAAACTGTAAGCAGACGAGCATCGTATACATGGTTAACTGATAACGAAAATACTAGAAGTTGAGATTAGGAAGACGCATTTCGATGCTCGATGTACTGGAAACTGTACTTGAGAAGAGACTTTAATGATTTTTCAAATAATGACGCCGTTTGCTGTTGACTTGTGAGTACTGAGTTTTTCTTGTAACAACTTTAGCATTGTTCTTATGAAACGATTTTGAACATCCAGAAGAATTTCTAAGATTCTGCGCATTAAATTTTGAAGTGAAGAGGAAGTGAATCTTTCCCTTTATTAGGTGAAGTGTATTTTTGATTATATATGTTACATATATATGTTATATATACCAGGTGTATGCATAAGTTTTTTCCGGTTCTTTTGGTAAAGAAAAGACGTAATTTTCAAGGAAAATTAATTTTTTTTTATTCAAAATATTGGCCATCGGCTTCTACACATTTTGCCCATCTTTCAGGTAGTTTATGAATACCATGCCAGAAAAACTGCTTGTCTTTTGCGGCAAACCATTCGTCGAGCCAT
>CM026165.1:11389208-11430677 GCA_014825975.1 Bombus haemorrhoidalis | reverse complement strand
TGTTCTTTTTCAGGCACAAAATTCGACATGATCAATGAACGATAAAACAAAGACGCTAATTTTTGGCGGACTCAACTTGCGTGTGTTTATAGATTAATGCCAGACGAACAAAATAACGTATGTGTCCAATTAATATACTGCGCAATTTTCGATGGCGACATCTCTTAGTTAAACCGGAAACAACTTATGCATACACCTGATATATATATATATTACATATGTTATATTAGGAGTATTACATTAAATATGTTAGAGAATTTTTGTGTGAAAAGAGGTTATTCATTCTAGGCGGCCACTAGCTGTGCAACTATAATTAAGCAACTAAATTAACTTTTCGATTCTATCGTTAAGATTTTCCATCTTTAGAACAGTCAACATCTCCTGACCAAGCTTCCAACCTTAGCTCAGTCACCTATTTAACTTATATCTATACGCACCGAGCGTAACCATCTTGTCTACAAGTTGTTGGAATAAAGTGTAAATTATAACCTGTCACCTGAGTGTTATACTCTATTCAATCACCTCTATTATCCTAAAGGAAATAGGGGATCGATCATTTCGTAGCGCCGAATGTATAATTGTAACGGGAATTTACAACTTCCGTTGACGCGCTTCCTCGCGATCGCGTCTTTCCGCGAACGGTCAAACACAATTGTTTGTAAGATGTAACACATTTCCATCATTTGATGTTGCGAAATTCACATTTTGCAGCACTAACTCGGAATGATATTTTCGTACGATTAGCAAACTTCGATTGCTAAGTTGAATCAATAACATGTTAATTTCATGTAATATAATTCAATAAATAAATTTATAAAATTTCACTCTGGATTATTTCGATTTCAATGCTTGTATGTATTCAAATATAATCAATTAAATTAATCCTGCAGTGTACAACACCTTTACAAAGTTCTATTTACATTAATATCCTATAATATTCTAATCATATCTAATCAATATTCTAATGATGAAAATACAAAAAAAAAGGCAGGTTTTAAATAATAGAACAACGTAATCCTATCAACATGAAGAATTACTTCAATTGAAGTCCACAGCGCTTCCATGTTTATCGACTACGAAAGACAATTTTTATGAAAACAAAGTCACAATTGAACTAACGTTATTATGCGGTGATGCTGTATAAGTCACAAGATACAAGTTACCAGTATTATTGAATATTTTTGTAATGCGTATTCGCAAAAAGAGAGATACTTCCGATTTCGATGATTTCGAAATTATTTTGTAGAGCTCAACATTTTGAACAATTTTTTCCTGTACATGTAACTGGCGGTCGGTTTTAGTTTTCACGCTGGATTGGGCTAGTAATAAGATTAACCCGGTTGCGCCGCGATGCGACTGACTAGAATTGTTTATATTAGTACTAATAAGAGGATTCACATGGCCCGCCGCCTAGCAGTGTCCAGATTAATGTTATACTATCTACTAACCCAATCTGGCTTTGAAATTAAGATCAAACGACATATACAGAAACCTTCGACATTTGCCAGAAATTCGAGACTCAAGTGTTACAACTATGGAGAGATAGAAACGATTCTATACCTCGAAACTGAGATCTTAACTGTGCCGAATACAGTAAGGAACAATGCGGGTGAAAGAGAAAGAAGGATTGATAGTCAAAGCGTTCGGCAAATATTAAAGGCTCCCGATAAGTTGAGGCCTTTAACTCAAAAACGAAAATATTTTAATTTCAATTTGTCGTCAATGAAACCTCTATTAACACTTTTGTTACATTTTTCTGATTAAAATGACACTAAATACGATGTAATTTGGAGCATATTAGCGTACGTAATAAAGGATAATTAAATAGGTGATAATAAATATCAGTGAGTAAATCTAATACAAATTATATCGTGTTTGGTCTCGTTTTAATCAGAAAGACCTCACAAGTACTTTAGTAAAAGTTTAATTTAAAAAACGTCAGAAATAGAAAAGTTTCATTTTTGAGTTGGTACATACGTAACTTGTCTCGACGATATCTGGCATTGGATCATATTACACTAATCGACTGTGGCGGGTCGTCGAGCTTCGTGTTACGTCGAGGGGAACCTATTCCCAGTAAGCGGGGGGAGGGGGGATGACGATGCAATTATCGAGAGATTCCTTTTTGGTAATTATGGGAGATTTTAATTCGAAGAATAAGAACGACTGCCAATTATATGAATAGAAGAAATGTACAAAATGTTGAACTCTACAACATATTTGAAAATCATCGAAATCGGAGATGATTTATTTTTTCGTAATTATTTATCATATTTATTATATAGCTTGATATATATATATATATATATATATATATATATATATATATATAACAGAAAAAATGTTACATAGTATTTGTAAATATATATTGCGTGTAAATATATATCTGTACAAAACACTACACAGAATGCGACCGAGTAACAGTACAAAACGGTCGTGAAGTGATTTATTATGAAAAGACAAGAAGAAAATATAGAATAATATCTTATCGTCCGAGGCTTAACTTAACGAGAACGTCGAGCTCGAAAATTTTTGAAGTACACTTGAACATGGTTAATTCCAGATAAATGGAAAAAAGAATAGGTAAGATATTATTCTAAATGTGAAAATAAGTAGAAAATATAGAATAAAATTTGTTCGCAAGACGTTTCGTTTTCGAGAAAAGTAAATTTGAAAACTTACCATACTCGTGTACTAGACCGATTATTAATTAAAAATAAAAGAACTCAATTTTTTTGAAAATGAAGTCTTAAAGAGAAAAATTTTATTTCCCTTCCTCATTTATTTTCGCATGTAGAACAACTTTCTTCTGATTGTTTGTTCGTACCTAGTCGTTGACTTATCGAATTCACATGTATCAAACAAATTTCTAAAGTTAGTTTTCTCGAAAACTAGACGTCGGGCAAAAAATTTTATTATTTGAATTTTATTTTTTTATTTTTTCATAAGGAATCATCTCGTGCTTGTTTGTACATGTATAACATTTTTCTTTTGTTTCTTCAACAAATTACACAAATTTGCTATAATATATAGCTATATAACTTAGCTATATAGTGATATATTTTGTTATGTGACGAAGATGTAGACTAAACCTACCAAAGGTAGTATGTAGCTTAAACCCACCAAAATGTCTTACTACTTCCGAACGCTATTGTTGATTGTTACGAGATTGTAAAACCATCAGTGAGCCGCGTGAAATCTAGTGTTGCAGTATAAACGTTGTGTGCTTGTGATATTTTTTTGAAAGATAAAGCTCATGCAGAAACGGGGAAAAGACGACCTAGCAACTCGAACGAGTTTCCGCTTCTATTTTCTTTTTTCGCGGCTGTGATATTAAGTTCTGTGAGACGCGAGCCAAAGCGTTCGAAATGTTTGCTCGCGGATCTAATAAACTTGCCAGGCGTATATGAAGCAAGCAACCGATCACGAGGAACGCTTTTATTGGGAAAATTGACGCGGCCCTGCTACGGAATAGCGCGCGTCTCTGTTTTCGCGCGACTGCGTTAAAAGCCACGAGAAATGTTCGATGTAATCGAAGCGTTGCATTTCGTGTTGTTATGGCTCGTAATATCACGGATTTTCCCTCTTGCCCATGTTTTTAACCCTGAGCATGTGTTTTTTCTACCCGTGCGCGAAATATCGTAGAATATTTAAATTTTTTATCACGCGAACGTTATTGATTTGTCGATGATTGGTTTGGAGTTTTACTCGGTTAATTTCTGATAAACATGTACTGGTAATTTTGAAAATAGTTCAAGGCAAAAAATATTAAAGAATATATCCAGTCTGGGATTGTGAAATACTTGCGGATGATTCAATTAAGTTGTGTTGAACGCTTTATTCCCATTTTTCTCTTATTAATATTTGGCTTAGAATTACATCTCTTGTACGTTGGAGTAGTATAAAATTAGGACGGCTTTGAAATTTTCATTCCGAGTAATGGTTAAGGCTTTCGATGGCCAAACTGACCCACGTCATTTTCTAGAAATGTTGATCTCATTATCCAGGTACACAGTTTCTAAGTTATAAATATTTTAAATTTATAAGTAGGTACATTTTTCGTAAGGACATGATATGAAAAGTATTAAGTTACAAGGTAAATTTTTGAAAATTATGTTTGTCACTTTATTAAAAAGACGACTCTTATCAAATTGTTCGATACTTTAGGTAATAACGTATTTCACTAGTCAAAATCAGTATTAGAGAAAGTGAATTATAATTTAACTTATCGTCGAATAAAAATTAAACGGGTCTACGAAATCAATTTTCATCGATGTTTTAATATGTTTTAATGTATAATCGATGTGTTTAATTGTTAAACACCACACTTCTATAATACAATTACAGAACACTTTGTATTATGTAATATGACGAATATTTTATTTAACAGAATTGAAATATATGTTTGTTTTCCTAGAAGAAAGACAAACACGTATAAGATTAATTTTTCGATCAATGTGGTTTCTGAAAGGTTCAATTACAAATTAAATTAAATTGGATTTAGTGTAAGCTAAAAAAAAATGCATGATATTTTTGTATCGAAATTAATATTTTAAAACGAAGTATAAAATCGATTTAAAGCTTTAAAGCTTTCAGATTAAGCGAACGTTTTCATTTGAGCTTCCTGAATTATTATGCTGATGTTTTTATCATTGAAATGTCGGCATATCGTCGTGAAACGCATAATAATGTCATTAGCTGTGCCATATTTATCACTTGCAACCTGTCCATTATCACGGGCCATTAGTGATCCACAATGAATAAATGAAAAATGATGGAGGATAATAATGGAATGACACGTATTACCATCATTGGAGAACTTTGTATGATTCTCTATGCAACGGGTACTAATTTTTTATAGGTATTTATTTCGACCTATAAATTAAGTAAATTAGGTATCATTTCTTAAATTAATCGAACGAGATTTATCCATTGAAATATTAAATGAAATTAATAACGTCGAGAAGAGAAAATATATGTCCAACGTTTCGAATAAATCCTTTAGGGGAAGCGTTAAATCGAATAGTAGGTAACCTAACGTAAAATCAAACGGAATGCATTTATACATTAAATTAAGGGATACCACTACTGCTGACGACGGATTGAATAATTCATTTCAGAGACATAAATCAACCTATGATAACGTTTATTGGACGTATCATACACGATAGCTCACGTGATTAAGATGAAATGTAATTTCTCTTTGGTCGAGTATACAAAACATAATAGGAAAACGACATAACCTAACTTTTTACTTTGTTACTTTAGTTTCGCCTAAGCGCGGCTATAAATGTAGAAAATAGATCAACATTACGAAAAATCTGCTATTCCTATGCAACGAAATGGTTAGCTTTTATAGATGAAAATAAAAATACTAATAATTTGAATATTATACTATATATTTAACAAGTAATTATACGTATTTCATGTCCAAACAGAAAAAACATAATGAAAGATTTTAAAGTTACAAAAGAAGAGAATCGAAAATGCATTCAGGAATGAAAAGAATAGAAGATTCAAATATAGAATTAATTCACACAAGAATAGAAAAAAACAAAGAATTTGAAAATGGAAAATTCAATGAATTCTTCGAAGGATAGAAAAAGTAGATAACGCGAGGATAGAAAATTCAATTAATTTATTCCAAAATTGAAAGAGTAAAAAGATCCAGAATAGGAAATTCGATCAGAAGAATAAACAATCGAATGATATAAAATTTGATCAATTTACCGAAAGGTAGCAAATTCACGATAACAACAGAAATATCAGTTTGATTAGCCAAAAGATAAAGCAGAATGAAAATGATGAAATATAGTAAGAGGTTTCCAAGTTTGGAGCAAAAAGAAGAATAGAAAATTCAAACGTAGAAATTCGAAACTTCTACTAGAATCACGCAAACAAGCCCATCTTTATTCCGCGATACACAGATGGACACGGAAGTATCCTTCAAGATTCGAGAAAGCAGAAGAAGAAGATAAAAGGTGGAAGAAGAAGAAGAAGAAGAAACAGCAAGAGCGTGGGAAGAAGGCACGGCGTACAAAACTTCCATATTGCCTGCGCCAAACTCTCGCGAAGCGATCAATCGAGGAAAACGTTCCGGCACGGGACGGTTATCAAAGAAAAACACGAAGTCACGAGATTCTTCAGCTAGTTCACTATCTAATATCTCGCTTTTACGCGACGCTACTTTTGTGACGGGATCTAACTAAATTTATGGGGTATCGATGGCGTGTGGGAGCATATTAAAGAGCACCTCTTTTCGCTACCTATTTATTTCTACCTCTGGCCGAAGGTATTTTACCAATGTACTATTTACGTTTTCTCTTTTTCATCTTGCCGCGTGTTTCCTTTCTTCTCCAAACGAGAGTATAATATATATATGTCGGGTTGCATTATGATTAGGGGCGTGTAACGAATCTTTATTTGGATTAGACAATCGCTATTACGCAATAGAGAAAATATTTACTAGTACAAATATGATTAGTACAGAATTTGACAAGTAACCGTGGTAATTAGATATTCGAGATGCTAATGACAATGTCCTTAGGTTCGATAACGAATCCGCGGTCAACGGGATAACGGATGTACTTTGCTCCCAAGTCTAGACCGGACTCGACTTAATTTTTCCGTAGCACAAGAATTACTCGACTTTAACTCTTTATCGAAACGTAGAGTATTCAAAGACGTTAGGTAACTAGCCAATGAGATCTCAAAAAAGAATGACAGTCCGTCACGATGATGCTGTAGAGGAAAACTATGATGGGGTGTGTTCAGGGATACGAGATCATTGGATTCGTCGAGGAAAGTTTTCGTTCAGAAGGTAAGGGAAATGGACGTTGCTGTTAATTGGTTAATTTCTATGTTGGTGGTTAGAAAAGGATGCTGGTCGCCCTTGAGAGAGAGTTGCTAGCATGGGGAGAGCATGGGGATGTTTACTGTCGAGTGTCGCTACAACTATTCTTTTAAGGGGAGCTATACAATTACTCTATACCTCTCTTAGGTAAAAACGTTCATCCCGTGACCGCAGCTACGTTCGGCAACTAGCTGTCGCCTCGAACCCAAGCTCACTATCGCAAATCTCGGACAATTATAATCGGTTTGGTTTAAGTATCGGGAATTCTCCAAGGAATTCTAAAGAAGAGCCCCGATGTCCTTCCATCTCCGACATATATATATTATTATATGATTGAAATTTAAAAGAGATAACGCTCAACTAGCATTTGGGTTAAGTTTCTGTTTGGTTTTAAGTGATTGGTAAAACAATTTCGATTATCGTTTGAAGTATCTGAATCTTATATATTTGAATTAGTAGAAAGACGGAATACTTCGAATAATTTGAATGTAAAGTGTAAAGTTTTATTAAAATATCTCGATAAAAGACTTATTATTACTTCCTCCCAAATACGTGCATAATCTATATTAAGATATCAAAAATCAAAAATTTTAGAGGGATTGGGGGAAGAAATGCATGAGAAAGAGAGAGAGAGAGAGAGAGAAAAGAAAATACGTATCAAAGATTCAATATATGCTTTTAGATTTAAGCTTAGAGCTTCCGTATCGGATCATAAGTGAATCTCGAATAATAGATTTATTGTATTTCTTTTTGGAGAATAGAATTTTTTATTCATTCGGAAATTCGTATTTGTTGGTTTATTAGGTTTCATGATTCCTTGATTTCATAATATTTGTGTTTTTTCCTGCAATAAAATCTTTGGACTACTTTATTTGCGAGACGATAAAAACAATAGGGGAACACATAGACTAGATGTCATGGAAACCAAGTTTAGAAGAATCATTCTAAAGTGTTATATTAATATTTGTAACATCGTTTATATTTTCGGTAGAGTAAACTTCTCACCATCTCCTAGATCGAAGAAAAATACCGAAAAACATGAGATTTACTGCTTATTGTGAAAGAGTTATTATAAAGAAGCGTTCCATGTCAACAGAGATTTATTGTTACTTCGTCCGATATACATGTGTATAACCTACACCGAAATACGAAAAAGTAAAAAAAAGCATCTCCTTTTTCACCATAAAATTTTGTTAATGGTTTCATTGAACATCAAGTTGGCAAATGTTTACAGATCCAAAGAGCAAGAAGTATTCATAGTTTCAACACGTTACAGACCAGTGCGCATTGAATTCCCCCGGCCCTAAATTCTAGTTGTATCATCAACGGCACGTCTGTGGGAATTGCAACCTGCCAGAAGCTTCTCTCAAATAATTAACCACAACGTTTTTCTTATTTGGCGGTGTACGCGTGCTACATTTCCCGTGAGCATTCCGTTTTGTTCTGCAATCAGCGCGAGCTACATTCTGTCAGCGTTATTATGTAACGCCGTTTATCACAACCACGGCAGTTATTGCGAGATCTTTTTCCAAATGTTTACGAGCCGGCTCGCGGACATATCTTTTGTAACGCCGTTCGCATATTTCTTTTTTTCCTTAACGGCTCATCGACACCCGGTGCCGTATGCACACACGTGTGCGCTGTTCACCTTTTAATAAAATTTTAGTCGATGGAACAGGTGATTTTACTAAGGACAATTGTGACAACCTGGTTGATCCATTCGAAGTGGTAGTACATAATAAAAGAGAATTTTTGAGTGTATTATACAAATCTGAGATTTTTATTGGTGTATGATGTTTTTCGGTATTTTTCTTCGATCTAGGAGATGGTGAGAAGCTTACTCTACCGAAAATGGTGTTACAAATATATTTAGTAATAAATAAATTTAATAACATTCATCTTCATTCTAAGATTTCATAAGTTGGTCGTGCGGAAAATGTTTGAGCTGCGTGAAACGATTTGTTGAAACATATTGCACTTTCGAGGTGGGTTCAAGCTTAAAGAGAGCTTCTGTTTGGTCAGTGTGTAGTTGTGTGTGTCGGGTGGGGGGGCTTTCTATGTGATGTTGGAAAGTTAATGGAACGATGGTTGGAGTTTTATTAGAGATGGAAATTAACTAATGAAATTTGCGAAAGTTAGTTAAGCTACCGTGTAATTATTTTTTGACAGTTATCTGAGTTCCTAGAACGGTTATCTCTTCTCTTCTTTAACACAGGTTCGTCTGCTTTAAGATCTTAATAAAAATATAATTCTTTTCTTAACGAATAGCATAAAAACTTTTTATATGCCAAGGAATATACTGCATAACGGTCGTTTCAATATAAAATAATATCGTATAAATAAATCGTTACGACAATTTACAACATTCTAACATCAAGAATTTTACATGATTCGAAATATAAAAATCCAAGCTTCCATTATTGCATAAATCATCGAGCACTCAAAATTTAACGATTCCATCAGTCACCAATTAACCGTGCAAAGCCCGAACATAACTCGCCGCTAAACCCTCCAACTCATAAAAAAAACAAGTAATAAAACCGACTATGTGACTTCGCGAGGCTTTACCGAGGAAAAAATATGACCACTTATCCAGAAATTACTACGGCCATCGCATCACCGTGTGGAAACTTTACAATCCATAGTTTTATTAAAACTACGCGGAGAACTTGACTTTATTCTTCTCGTGAAGAGACTGCGTTTCGTTGGAGACGCTGGCATCTCGCGAGCTTATTTTACTAGCGCGCAAGGCATGAGCGTGGTTTCCGGCCGATGAGTTTTTATATTCAGCGACATTCCAGGCGAAAGGAAATAAAGAGCCCCTAGCTGACTTATATTGAGGAGATTTCTGAAGATGGCGGCATGCAGAGAGGACACGTTCATGTCGCTCCGTACTCTGCAACCGAAATTATAGTAAAAATAAGGAAAGGCGGCAAAAGAAATGGATCAGAGTGTTGTGTCAGTTCGTGTGTGCAGAAGTACGCAAGAAAACTGGTAAGTGACGGACTGAATGGGACAGAAAAGTGAAGAAAATTCAGCCCCGTCGATGAGACAGTAACGAGGCCATATTAGGACACACGCCGACAGCGCCGTCACATGAGTACGTCTCGGGGCACGCGTGGGCAGGCGCAGACATCTTATGACGCGCGACGGCAGAGCCGCTGTACCTAAGAAACTACCTGAGAGCACATGCGCGCAGGGCCCCACTGTGTCGGCACCTCACGATCACAGCGGTTCAGGAGTGGACCGCTAGGCCACCGGACGTGCTCCTGCGTCTGACGAGGATAATACTAGCAGAAGGGAGCATATGGAGGAAGTAATAGAGTTTGCGTCAAAGGAGTCCAGGAAATCCAAGAGGATTGCAGACAGGATGGACGGACCAGAGGGTTCAGTCATGGCACTAAGCGCCGAATCAGACACCAGAACCACTATGGCAGGAATCTCGCAGGGAAGTGCGAGTTCGGACATCAAAGAGCCGCTGGCCTATGGGGCCTCGTCTTCATCAATGACGTCCAGAGGAAGAAAAAGGAAGCTGACATCCACAAATCCAGATGTACCTATGGCCTTGGAGATGAGAACATCCTCCACAACTGACATAGGAGCCGAACTAATTCGGCGGGTAGAGGAGATAATGAATATGGCAATAACATCATCGAATCCGAAAAACACCTATATTAAGACCCTAAAGGAGGCGGCAAGACGATAGAGCTGACAAGGAGGACGGGGTCCGCCTGCGGCATTGGAGCTGCCAGGCTGATGGAGATGCGTGTGGAGGTATTGGAGAAGGAAATCGAGGTCCTCCGGAAAGAGCAATCTGAAAAGGCCGTGTATGTCCGTCAGGGGAGTGCACGGTGCGAGGCCTCCACTTTAAAGCTGCGGACCTAAGAAGGATGATGAGAAGGTCATTCGCACACTGTTCCCATTACAGAAGGACAGCTCGGGGCAGCTTCCTCGACTTGGACAGTGGAGTGGAGGGAGGAACTAGGGGTTACAGAGGAGAAGATGCTGGATGTGCCGAGAAGGATGGCCTCCGGATATGGGTGGTGACAATGGAGGTCATGGCCCCCAGACTACGACATCTATTTACACGGTGTTTGAGGGAGGGAGCCTACCCTCGGATATGGGCGCATGGCGAAGCTGGTACTGCTTCGGAAGGTGGGACGACCGACGGACTAGCCGTCCCCGTATTGTCCAGTGTGCCTATTGGATGAAGTGGGCAAGCTCTTCGAAAGAGTTATTGCCATCCGTTTGGAGGCCCACATGTCAGGGCGAGTGCCCGGTTGGTACGAAAGCTAGTACGGCTTTCAGTGGAGCCGCACGATGATGGATGCGATGAACCGGGTACGGGGGATGTCGCGGGCTATGACTTCCTGGGGTGGAATAGCGCTGGCAGAATTCTTCGAGGTACCTCCCTACATTATTCGTATCTTACGGGCCTACCTGGGCGACACGTGGGTCGCGTACACTGGCAAGGATAGAGAGGAACTGTGGCCCATCGAGCGCGGAGTTCCGCAGGGTTCGGTTTTGAGACCATCGGCTACGACGCGGTGCCTCGTTGTCCCATGTTCCCAGACACATGCATGGTGTGTTACGCGGACAACACGTTGGTCCTGGCCAGGGGACGCTGGTGGCGCGAGACGCTGCGCCACGGGGAGTTTACCGCCGCTTGCGCGATGTGGGCTATAAGCCTGAGGGTGTCTCCAGCCAAGTCGGAGGTCATATGGTTTTGCGACTGACGGTGTAGGGGACTCTTCCGCCGGGCCTGTGTTTGGACATAAACGGCGACAATGTCAAGGTAGGGCATCAGATGAAATATCTGGGCCTCACCATTAACAGTCAATGGACGTTCAGACCGCACTTCAGGCTCCTGGCTCCCAAAGTGACGACGGCAGTCAATGCCTTATGTGGCTTGTTGCCGGATATCAATGGTGCAGAAGTCGGAATGCGCCGACTATATGAAGGAGTCGTCCATTCTCGGGTCCTGTACGGGGCTTCGGTGTGGGCAGGGGATCTGATGACGAGTCGTCGCAGTCTGCTCTTGCTGAGGAGGCTTCATAGGACAACCGCCATCAGGATCATAAGGGGATACCTGACGATATCGTATGCGTCGGCTGTCCTGTCAAATTGGAAGGCTTAGGGACCGCGGAGGGCATCCGGTATCCTTCCGGATGGCGCAGGTGCTCGCAGGACATGGAATATTCGGGGAATACCTGCAGAAAATCATAAGAAAAGTGACGAACACCTGTCGTCACTGCGGAGAGTACGAGGACACGGCCCAACATACGCTGAAGTTTTGTCCAGCGTGGGAGGCCCCCCGTCGTATTCTGCGACTAACAGTTGGTGAGAGATTAGGCCTCTCGTCAGTTGTGAAAGCGATGCTGAGGAAACAACAAGAGTTCCTCGCAGTCCGCTCATATTACAAATGCGTAATGCTCGTAAAGGGGCGAACAGAGCGAAAGAGGGTGAGAATATTTCACTCTTGCAGGGTTCCGCGCCGAAGGGCGGCCCTGCGTCGCCCTAGGTGGTCATAAGGGCCGACACACCGAGGAGGATCTGGGATCTCTTCAAACGGGTACGACTGCCCAGGGGATAGCGTTGAGAGGAGTAGTCCCTCCCAATGCCCGAACTAACCAAAGAACGACTCCCTCAGATGGGAGAAGACGCAAGAGTGCTCCGGCAGTAATTCGAGAGAGATCCCGAGGCATTCCTGTTGAGCGTCAGGCAGCCCACCGTGGGGTTTTAGTCGGTAAAGTCCGACACTACCCCGCCGCTTCCCAGAAGAGCGGGGGAATGTCCATGAAGATTTCCCCACGTATAAAAAAAAGCTGACCTATATTGACGCGTTGCGTTTTTTTCTTCGCGGCTTTGGATATGCAACCGTCTGGATGAGCAAAAAGATGAACTTCCGACGTTTAATACTCGCCAAGTGGCTTTCACGCGGCTTTACGCGGTAATTTTGAATCGTTTGAGCATATTTATAGCGATTAAAAGATATATTGGCACAATATTTTATTTATTATAGCATATTTGTATATGTTATGTGTAATTAGTTATATATATGTACTATGTGCAATGCGCGTAGGGAGTATTGTATACAGTGTAGCAGTGTTTATATTGTAGCCATATTTATTACAATACGTATACATTTAGAGAAATTTCAGACATGCATTTTTATTACGGTGCTACGGACGACAACAGTACAAAAACGCGAAGTTTATACGCCGAAACATATCCCAATAGGACTATACTCAGCGCAAAGATATTTTGCAAAATAGACCAACTATTGTGGGATATGGGTCCGTTAAAACTTGCGAAATGTATTCAAGAAAATCCAAGAAGAAAAAATCTTTGCAAGTGGATAAGTCGGAAAATCCAACACACCACTACATTCTACCAACGAAATGAGGAGCACTTGACCACTTGCTTTGGAAACACGTGGATCCGTTGAAGAGGACCTGTGCTTTGACCTGCTCGGCCTCCAATTCTAAATCCTTTTTTACTATTGGGGACACATGAAGACACAATACGGCAAAATTTTAAGGGTTTTAAAATTTTAAATTTAAGTCAGGTTCTATATACAAGAAGACGGAAGATATATGGAACATCTATTGTAATTTGCTGTATCTTTTGTCGACACTTACGGCCGGAACTATTGTGGTGCGTCTGCGATTTTCCTGTGGACACTCGCGAAGGCAAAGAATTAGAGGAAACATCAATCTTCTCTACTCGAAAATTTCATAAGGCGGTTTTCGATATGCTCTTATGGATTTCCACGAATAACCGATTTTAATGTTCAAGCTTCTATTTTGCAAAATGTTGCGCGAGGTTGTTTACGTCTCCGAATATCATGGTCTTCCTCTCATACATCATTCTGATCGAGGATCACTGTGCGCCCTGCTGCTTAAGATGACCTCCTTTCGTTCATGTAAGAAAGTTTGCTCGCGAGCAGGGATATTTTGACCGATTTTTAGTTGTCAATAACTAAAAAACGAAGCCGGAAGCACAACTTTTTTATTCTTGATTTTCATCTTATTTCGGCGTCAGTAATCAACTCGTATCACTTAATAGTAATTTCATATGACTATTTTCATAAAATTTGATACTGTGAGAATAAAATGTATGCGCATATATAGAACCTGATAAAAAAAGACTTCATTGTAAAATATGGGTATATATGTGCCAATAGTAGGCCACTGTAACAGTACTGTGTTTATTCGTATTGTCTTTTCTTCTTTTATTCTTCAGAATAAAAGGATTCTTGTAGAAGAAATTAGAAATATAATATGAAATTCCAATATACAACAAGTACAATAGAATATTCAATCGCTTTTTATTATTAAAATTCAATGAAATTTGTAAAATTTAATTCACGTAACAAATTTCATTGCTAAAAAAGAAAAAGAGCATATATAAAACCTCGTACACAGGACCTACGAAATAAACATCGATTTCCGCATCGGAGGAAACATTTCTAATTTCAAATGTTTCGTACTGAACGAGTTAACGCTCTGATAAAAATTTCCATTCGGAAATATTCCACGCCACACATAGGGCCGGCCGCTAAAAGAGTAAAAAAAGAAGCGGAACTCGCGGGTTAAACTTGATTTTGGTATCAACATCGAACATTATTAGTTTTATCGAATTAAACCAGGTAACGAAGTTTTCCCGTTACGAAACGAAGTCGACGGAATTACCAAGGCACACGGGAGGGGGTTGAAATTAACCGACTAACCAAAGCTGGATTTTTATTAAATCCAGCTGGTGTCCGGTTCGATCTCGCGGCGATTTCGCCGTGCAAACCAATTATTCCGGTGTTACGCGCTAAAGTTCACGGTTAATTACGTCCCACCTGCCAAACGGCCACTTTGTACAGTTGGAAATGGCGCGTATGCCATACACCCGAAAAGGATTCTCGTTCCTGTGCTCGGCGCGTGCATTCGGTTACTGTCGTTTCTTTGGTTTAATAGTCGACTGTCAACCGGGGATATTGCGTAATTGGACAGAAATTCTCCAGGCAATTGAGAATAATTCCTATACGGGAAGATGAAAAAGCAAAAGAATTTTATGAGCCTGAATTTTGGTATGCTGCTGTTCGGTTTTCTATTAAGGGGTTGAAAGCTATGCGCGAGAGGTGAATTGAATATCTTTGCGCGTTAGTGAAAACGATCTGTATGGAGAAAATTTTTGTATATTTGTGTATTTTCATTTCGATGTGTATATATATTTCTTTCTGTATATTTTTGCGTATTTTTCTTCTATATATTTCTCCTGAACATTTATATTTTTCTTTTGTATATTTTGGTGTGTATATTTTATAGTAAAAGATAGTATGATTTTATAGATTGAGATTTTAACGTGTGAAGCTTTATTTATTCATCAGTCGAATATCATTTTCTTTTCTGTTTTAAAACGATTCTTTCTTTGTAAACCTTTTTGGAAAAATGATCTTAGATAAAGAATTCTTATTTTTCCAATTTATTTTCGTTTCATTTTTTCAATCATTATCTTTCAGTCAGTATCTTTTGATGAAACTTTTACGTTAGAAAATAAGGAACAGTCGTAGGAAGTAAAATCAGGCGTGACTTTATTTTTCAAAACATCGAATATATATGTCGGAGATGAAAGGACATCGGTCCTTCCCTTTGGAATTCTTTGGAAAACCCCCAATATTCTAATCTTTATAAGTTGGCCCGATTATAATTGTCCGAGATTTGCAATAATGAGCTTGGTTTCGAGGCGACAACTAGTCGCCGAACGTAGCCGCGGTCACGGAATGAACGTTTTTACCTAATAGAGATATAGAATAATTGTATAGCTCTCCTTAAAAAGAATAGTTGTAGCGACACTCAAAAGTAAACATTCCAATGTGTTCGGCCTCGTGGCTCGCCACACACAGACCCTATTCTTCGGGCAAGATGATTACCAGATGTCGATATATCTCCACAGTACATGTTCGGCTAGTCTGAGGACTCCTCATAAATCTTGATATTTAGTTAACTAAGATCCTTTAAACGAACAAACAGTCTCTCTCCTAACAGTCCCTAAATCTATCACCTACTGCGAGAAGATAACGGAAATCTGCTTTTGTTACGAACAACGTTTCTCGCTAGCAACTCTCTCTCAAGGGCGACCAGTATCCTTTTCTAACCACCAACATAGAAATTAACCAATTAACAGCAACGTCCATTTCCCTCACTTTCCGAGCGAAGGTTTTCCTCTACGAATCCGATGATCTCGTGCCCTTAGACACACCCCATCATAGTTTTCCTCTGCAGCATCACCGTGACGGAAAACACATTCTCTCGTGCGATCTCATCAGCGAGTAAAACGTCTTTACGATCTGTGGATACTTCGCGTTTCTAACAAAGAGTCAGACTTAGACTTTGGAGGAAAGTACATTATGCTATCCCGTTGACCGCGACTTCGTTATCGAATGTAAGACCATTATCATTAGTGTCTAATCACCGCGGTTATTTGTCAATTCTGTAATACTCACACTTGTGCTAATCAATATTATCTCGATTGTATAACAACGATGGCTGATTCCAGTGAAGATCCGTTACATTCCTAACCTTAATCATAATGAGAACCCGACATATATATGATAATATATATATTACTATATAATTATGTATATATATTATTCTAATCGTTAGATTAAAAATAATGGTACAACGAAGAACATTATTAATGGTAGAAAATATAAATCCTTAATTGTTAAATGGCGGTGTCACTTCTCACTCCACTTAATAAATATTGAAATTTCTTGATTACGAAATATTACCTATATATAAAAAAAAAAATAATCTAAACTCGACCTCACTCGATCTCATATTAATATCATTATGGTAATGAAGTGTCGATATTATAATTAAATACATTAAGCAGAAGAAAAAATCAGCTGCAATGCAGTCTAAGTAATAGTGCTAGGTAGCTTCCTTTAACTCCTAGCTGACAATACTCGTATTAATGAATACGAAAGTTACGACCTCATAAATATTTATAGAGTGTTTCATGTAACTAAACGAAATCGTATCTTTAAGATCGAAAAGACGTCATAAAACATAATTAGAGGGTAAGAATCATGTCTAGTTTCTTTTTTTTATTCACTTCATGTCTCGTTTATTCATTAATTAAAGATCTAAAAATCTGAATTGTTATGTAATCTGTAGAATCCAGGATAATTCAATTATTATTAAGAGAATAGTTTCTCTCAAACGCGAAATTAACAATTAGTAAAAGTGAGTTACATACTCCACTTTGACCTTCGCCGACTACGAGTATAACGTTGTACTAATTGTGTAAATAATAATTTAGTTTGTTCCCTATTGAAAATATCAAAAGCAAAAACGCAAGAGATTTTGGAGAAAAAGAAAAGATCATAACAAAAAATGAAAGATATTTAAAATATCAAAAAGCTTGAAAACAAAAATATATGCATGTCGAATGTAATCTACAGTGTTTACACTATAAGTTCCCAACATTTTTTTGTAATTGATAGATTTGTTACAAACATGGAGAACGAGAAGGTTTCGCTAAGAAAGAATTATAATTATGAATTTAAAAACATTCATGGTCTTGTCATTACATAAAAACTATGACAAATAAAAAAAACCTATATACACGTAAGAAGTAATATAATTTTGTAAGTAATAAAAATAGCGATACTTTATAAGTAGTAAAAATAATAAAACTTCGTAAATAATAAAATTATATATATAGCGAAAATAATAAAACTGTGTAAATAATCCAAAGATTCTTATTACACCACTTTAACAAATCTATTTCAAACGATATTGAATTATAATAATTGTAAAAAAACAAAACATTCTAAATAACAAAATAATAAAAATTTGTAAATACTAAAAATAATAAAGCTCTTCTATGTCGTTATAAATTCATCACCTACAAAAGGCCTCTGTGAAGTAATAATACGAACAGTCTGTATACGCTTTCAGACACTAGGGGGGATGAAGGAAAAGTTCATAAAACGTTCCTCCGTAAGACCTGTAGCGCTCTTCGTACATGAGCTTTGAGTAGGTTTAACACGAGTATCCATTTCTTCTTGATAACGTCACAAGCATCGAAGCAGTTCAACAAAATATCTTATATATAATTTCAATTTTAACCTGGAACATGTTCATACATTTTAAACGCTTGGAGAAGGGTTTCACCATGGAAGAGGAAAGAAGAAACACGATCTTGAAGTTCTATAACGGAAACGACTATGCGGTAGACGCGGCAGAAATAGTACGTGAAGCAAAAGATGAGCATGCGATCCTCTGTAACGATAGCAAGAAAGATGGGATTTCTGCTTCTTCTAGTTTCTATGCATAAACTGCGATCGAATCGTGATAGCAACTTTCGAGAATAAAAATCGGGAAAAGGGATGCACGAGAGAGAGAAAGAGATAACACGTATCAAAAGATTCAATACGTAGCTTTAGATTTGATGGAGCTCCCTTATAGCATCTTCAGCAGGTTTCGAATAATAAGTTTATTATAGTTCGTTTTAGAGAATAGAATTCTTTCATTCAGAATTCGGAAATTCGTATTTGTAGATTTATTAAATTTTATGATTTCTTAATTTTGTTATGTCTGCGATTATATCTGTAATTTATGCCTTTTCCTGGAACAAAATCTCTGGATTATTTTAAGTGTCTCTATACTATATTGGAAACTTATATCTGTTGCGTTTATTGGTTTTTTGCTTCTGTGACTTCGTAAAACAATTTTTTTTTAGGTAGAATTACTCGGTTATTTTTAATGTTATTTTATTAGCTCCCCTAGTATTTAAAAATTGTACAATATTTCTGTTTTGTAGTTGTGTAACCTTATAATCCCACAGTTCTATTGTTCTATACTTTCATTCTTTTGTCAGAGGTTTAGAATTTTTTAGTCTCATAGCTCCACAATGCTCTATTTTCTTATAGAAAAATTTTGCATGTTCTGCATTTTGTAGTTTTATTTTGCGTGATTATTTTAAAGTCTTTTTTATTTTTTCACAGAGTTCAAAAATTTTTCTATTCTATGATTCTATTCTGTTATTTTATTATGCCACTATATTCATGACGCATACTAATTTTACGCTAAATATGTATATTTTTGTAACAAATATCTTGTAATTTCTACGTATCTTTTCGGACTAATTTCAAATTTGTCTAACATAATTACAACAATCGGATTTCAAAATTAAATTTAATTTAATAATTTCTAGTTTTTAAATGTTTTATATAGGATGTTCCAGAAATCGTGATAGAACCGGAAAGGTCTTGATTTCTCGTACGAAAGTAAGAGGAAAATATAGAATAAAACCTTTCTGTTCCAGGCTTTGTTAAAAAAAAAAAATGAGTATTAATATGAAAATTCATGAAGTGTTGAACTAGAACATGGCTAATTCCGGACTAGCCAGGAGAAAGAAGTCGAATCGGAATTTATTCTACATGCGAGAATAAGCGGACAATGCAAAATTAAATTTTTCCTTTTCAGACTTCATTTTCAAGAAACTAGAATTCAAATATGTTCAATTAAAAATTGACCTCGTACATCCAGAAATGTATTAAATTTGAAAATTTATTTTTCGCTGTATTGTATTTATATATTGTATTTCCACACTTTCGACTTATTTTCATTTACATTTCTTACATCTAAAGTAGCAACGAGCCATGTTCAAGTACGGTTAATAAATTTCCAAAAGCAATTTCATCTAAAACAAAGCCTCGTACAAAAAAAATGTTATACTTTTCCGACTTATTTTTACACGATAATTCACCTGCTTTCCGGTTTTGTCACGATTTCTGGAACACCTTGTACAATGCACAATATGAAGATAAAAAGATTTCTACGATAATTGCTTAACTATGTACGTTTATAACCCAATGTCATTTATATTCCATCTGTAAATCATATAGAGTCATAGAGCAGCAATCGAAATCTCTAATATGTTGTCGTAATGCTATGAAAATTGAGATTTTTGTGGAAAACGATTCAAAACTGACGTTCGTTTGGCGCGTCACGCATAAAAGGAGTGCAAGGATGAGACAATTTCGCGAGTGTAGAGTCGAGGACTTGGGACAGAAGGCTTGTCAAATGAGTAGATTTATTAGTAACAGTAAACTAGCGCGCGGATATGCGTGATGTACGCGCGTTGTACAATATGTACGGGACAATATGTACGGTTCAACCGTGCGCGGAACAATGTACGGATACGTACGGAGGACGTAACCTAGGATGTTTCGTTTCGTTTCACGCGATAAATTGAATCTAATGGGTCGTCATATTCTTTCCAAGCGATGAAAAGATATAGAATGGCATGGAAATGAAATGGTAGAATTACGTAAGCGTGAATTGAATTCGGATATTGCGTAAATATACTATGACAACGTGCGAGAGCGAAGAATTTTGCGACAGTATTGGATATAGAATGCAGCGGTATGGTACGATGCTAGTGAAAGGTATAAAACTATGTGGATTAGGGGACGTTGAGTAGTTATACGTAAATTTGTAGAATTGTAGAATCGTACGATTGTAAAATAGTGAAATTGAGAGATAAAAGGAGTTTAGGAGGATATGGAATATTAGGAAATCAGGATAGAAAAAATAGTGAAATTTTTATTACTGTATTATGGAGATTAATATTACAAGATTATATTCATAGAGTTTAGAGTTATATTCATAAAATTGATAAATTGCAAAATTTTAAGATTGTTCATGTAGTAGTAGAATACCATTGTGTAATGATTGTAGGAACGTGGAACTATATTAGTGTTACAGAAGTTATTAATGGGGTTATATAATATTAGAAGGCTAATTGTTTCAATGTTTCAATGAATGAAAATTTCATTCGCGAGTAATCATCAAATAATGTGAAGAATATAGAAATGCACATATTGACATTTTGTAATAAAAGAACGAAAGCTTTGAAGTAATAAAACTTTTTAAAAATCTTTGGTAATCATTCAAAGATACACAAACAAAGTTATTACACAGGATAATTATTTTCATAGAAATGTAGTAAGAGCAACATGAAGTAACATGAAGCAGCATGACTTGAAGTCTGACGTGGATAATTCTAAAAGCATTCATAATGCGTCGATGTTTTTTACGTCGTGTAAATGTACTTAATATTCTATATAGTTGAGTATCATCTAATCTTGTAAATAATCACTTGTAATCACTAATTATTTACTTCTGATGATCGCTGGTAACTTCATTGTTAATGTGACCACTTTAGAATAAATAAATAAATAAAAGCAACATAAAACGACCAATATTACAATCATTATTTATATATTAATAATTTGAAATTCTTCAACTTGGATGATCCATTGAGAAAACATTAATTTGCATGTACACGTAAATCTCTACAAGTTCGATAGATCACCCAAGATCAAATCCGCTATCCGCAACATCACGAATTTTATTTTCTTTCCATTCAAGCGTAGTACTTCAAACAAACGTTCGTTTCAAATCGCTCTGAAATGAACGTCGTGTTTTTTCCCTGTCCAGCCCTTATTTACCCTGTCACGTTATTACAACAAAATCGATCCGATTCGAAGCCATTTAAAGCGCACGAAAATATCATCGAGAGTCGCCAATGAAAGTACTGACACAAACATTTACCGATCGTTGGTGATTAAAAAACCCTCTCGTTTAAAATTAGAGTTTGCAATTCGAAGTGGCGAACTTTCAAGGTTTGGTGATTTTGTATGCGAAATGTTCGATAAAAAGGTTGTGGATAAGAATTATCATCGTACGTTTCAGTTAATTTACTAACACTAAAACTATCAATCTGCAATCAATATAATATCGATCATAAGTATTTTATCATAAGTATTTCGATCTCTCATGTTAATTTAAATTGTATGCTTTCCACTGTTTTTATTTTTTTAATTATTTTATTATAATTCTATTAATTTATTCGTATCATGCGTACATTATTAATATTAAATGAAGCAAAATTTGTTAGAGTTTTGCAATAAATATAATATGTATCATATACTATATAATAAATACATTTTATGTTATATAATAAATATAATATGTATTAGAATTGGTATGTATTATATAGGACGGGACGATGTACGAATTCGGATGTACTTCGATGTATGTGAAAAAATAAGTTAAAAATATATATATTTGCCAAGTATACTTTAACGAGGCTAAATATTGATTGGGTGTGTCACAGCAAGTTACATATATGAAAATAAGTAACAAAAAGAAAAAATAAAATTTTCCGTTTAAAGTCCCGTTTTCAAGAAAATAAGGTTTAAACACGTTAAATTAAAAACTGGTCTTGTACACGCGCATGATAAATTTTCAAATTTACATCTTATGAAAAGATGGTATTCTACAGTTTTTACTTATTTTCAAATGTAATTTAAAACCCTATCGATTATTTACCTTTGTTCAGTCTGGAATTAGTCAAATTTAAGTATAGTTGTCAAATCTTCAAAGTTGATTTTCTCGAAAACGAAACCTTAAATGAAACAATGTTATACCAAATCTTTTTCTTATTTTTTCACGTAGAATCGCCCTCTGCTTGATTATAATACGATTATCGTTCCATCTTATATTTACTATACAGAGTATAACAGAACATGTGGGATCCACCTTGGAAGTTGATTATACACCTAAAAACCGATGACAAAATGTTATATAAACATATATTCTATCTGTTTTCGTTTATAAGGTGTAACAAATTTTCTGCTTTGCCGTGATATATTTATTTTTACTTATTAAAATTACTACTTAGCTTCAAGGCTAGCCTATAAATGTCTTGTCATGGATCTGGTTACACTCTGAATAGTTCCTGACATTTTCTGAATTTCTTGAAAAGCTTTTTCTATTCTGAATATTAGTATTTCAATATTTTCAATAGGTGTTGCGTACGCAATAGATTCGTTATATTTCATAAACGAAGACAGATAAAGCATATGCGTATACGAGACTTTTTCACTGTTTTGCTACAATCAGCTCTCGAAGTGAGCGCCACATGTTCTGTTACGGCCTGTATACACATGTATATGCAGAAACTGTTACCAATATGCTCAACAATCTTTGCTACAAAGGTTACTAAAACTCGTAATGTATTAATTTTTAATTTTGTTTTATCCGCCACTGTATGCGACAGTTTCAAAGCTAATACTTATCTTTATGACTGTATTCGGTCAATCAGAAATCACCGGTCAAACCCGCATTCCTTCGTTCGGTTATTCATTTTCTCATCTCTGTACCATACACGTGCGTTTTAATACACGTTCAAAACCGCGATCTCTGCACTCAAGATATCGTTTGAACGATCGCAGAAAATCACGGCCCGAAAGTGGAACGGAGGAAATTCGTTCACACGATATCAGAGAGACTTGACAAGGTGAAACGATCGGAACGGGCGTATAAACGTCCTCCCAGGACCGGTTCGGAGATCCAGCCCCAGGGGGCGTCGGTCGGCCACAACCTCATCCTGCCCGTGGCCTTTTATATCAGAGGGAAAGATTCGAGAACACCTGTCCAGGTGCAGGTTGAATAATCCGGTCCAACTCACAATTTGCGCCATCGAACTGTGCTGTATCGATTTCAGGCGAGAACGTTTCTCTTTCTTCTTCATTTCTTTCATTCTTTTTCTTTTTTTTTTACGAATCTCGTTTTTCGTCGTTTCATTTGTTCTTCTTGGAATGTTAGCGATCTTGGTAGCGACCTTGCGACAGGGGAGTTTAAAATAGAAATGTGATTTTATCGATTGATATATTTTATAAATGTTGGTCTATTTAGATGTTTTTTAACGTCAACGTGTTTGAGGAGCAAAGAAAGTAAGAAATTAAGCGACATTGGTTGTAAAGCGTAAGTTTTTACATGGCGAATAAAAAGAAGTTAGCGCATTCTACTAGTAAAAATAAGAAAAAAGGTGTCACATACACAGGTGGTTATAAGTGCCTTATTAAAAGATTCTAATGAAAAAGTAATTGAAAAGTGAACTAGGTTTTTGTTCGATCAAGTATTTAAACAGATTGTTTATATACTGTAATACCGATGATGTTTATATCGGATTTTTATATTATTGTATTTAACTTAGATGTTAGTTTATACCTCTCAGACAAAGACGAAGTTGTTTGATTGTTCGAACAGACTGCGTTACGATTAATTCAAACAATCAAAGTTCTTTCTTTTTTATCATAGAATCTTCATATTTTATAATTGGAATTTCTATAAAATTTGAAAGATACATTTAACCTAACTATTATAAAAGTATCAAGTTGTTGAATTTCGCTTGTGAATATTTTTAAGGAACTCTGAACTCCAATTTTGTTTATTTCTTACAAAATCTTTAGAAAAGAAATGGTAGACCAAAAATTTAAGAACGCATAAAATTAAATAAGGGCAACATTAAATAGCAAAACGAATCGTGATGCTTTGACCATGAAACGAATTCATCGATATTAATTGTTTCAGCACAATTGATATACGTAAATTAATTTTTAATCCGTATCACAGAGAAATACTTTAAATAAATATTTATACGTATATCTGTTTCTGTCGTTTTTACCGTGACAATAGATGTCATTCGGAGAAGGAGAAGCGAGAGGTTTCTCATTAAAATGTTCGCCGACGAAATTTGCTTTCCACGCATTTTGATATCAACGGGTTTGACAAATTTTAATTATCTCTCGACGAGAATAACATTCACGATGCGACGTTTTATCATTTTTCTCTCTCTTTTCTTTTTTCTTCTTTTTTATAAGTTTCGACACTCGACGAGATTTTATAACGTTGCGACTTGGGTCAAGCGATAATAGTGTTGTCGGAAGAAAACTTTAATTAAACGCAACCGCCGATTTATGCAACGATTTAAAAATTCAAACGGAGCTAACGCTTTGACAGGGTAAGTCCCATCCTTTAAATTTTCCCATCTGTCTTCTTCTTCAATTATCCTGTGTAATTACGTATAATGATTTTAATACGTGGATTATTACTAGGTAATTTTTGTAATGGAATGGAAAGATGGTTTATATCGTTTTCTATTTTTACTATTATAACGAATAATTTTATTAAGTTGTGATAAATAGAACGTCTGCTTGAAATCTTCAAATCTTTTATTTAAATTATGTTTAAGAGTATTCCACTATTTGTAACTTACGAGGCAGCTCACTTAGCATAGGTACAAATTATAATTACAAAAATTTGGAACCTATTTATATCTTTAATCTGATGCCATAAATGCAGGAAATCTTATGAACAAGGAGATAATTATTTTCTAAAACGTTTATTCTAAATTCTTCGTTGTCTATTATAGTTTATTACCATCAGAGAGTGAAAATCAACCAGAGAGTAAAATAAACTAAAGCTATGAATTACCATAAAGGAGTAAAATGATAAATTAGAAATTTTCTATTATACTTTGTCTCTACCTCGTCCCAGAACTTTTCAAATGACTCACGTATTTCTATTTGACGAATACTCGATTATCTGCAATCGAGTAACCCGTATATTAAGTTTAGTGATATAGAACGAAATGAAAGAATATGAAGGAGAATGTTAAAGAAGTCTCTGTAAATCCCACGAAACTTAATTTAAATCTCCATTAAGAAGGAACGTGAGGCAAAGTAATGGTAATAAAGAGACCAGACGCGAAAATACAAACAGCGAATAAATAGAGGAGATTGGCAACGTTTCAGAGGTATAAAGTCCTCCACGGGCGGAAATAAGCTTCCGAAAAGAATGGTGTTCGAGAGGGGCGAATTTTGCGATTCTACTGCACGGATCATCATGAATAGGTTGATGAATGTGAAAGAGGATTAAACAGCAAAGAAACATGATGCGTGTATGACTTAACCCCAACCTAATCCCAATCAAGACTTGAGTAATCAACGTTCGAATAATAGGGAGTTTGATAATCAAAATTCGAGTAATCAAGGATCTGCATAATTATTATAAAATTCCTTGTAACTCTTTTCTTTCAATGATATAGCGTCGAAATTTTGAGATACGCGATTTATAAGTGGCTATCGACTTTTTCGATTTAGCTTAGGTTTAGGTTAGGCAAATAATTAAGATTCTTTTTTAATAAGTGCGTCAAAATTGTGAGATATGCGATTTGCAAGTTACAGTCGATTTCTTTGAGTTAGATTATATTTAGATTCGAATAATCGAGATTTTATATAATTGATTCCCTCGTGAGTCCATCGTTTTAATAGCAAGATATCGAAATAGTGAGATACGCGATTTCCAACTGGCAACCGATTTCTTTGGTATACTTGACTCGGTTTCTCAAAATATTTGCTCATGGTAAATAGCTCTCCTCGTCTGCTTCCTCGAAAATAAAACATTCAGTGGAAATAACATAATCGCCCTATATATTCTACGAAAATCTTGAAAATATTTGTGTTGGTGAATCATTAGATGGAGGTCTAGATCGTTCATATAAATTTATATCTTTAGAAAGATGATCAAAGAAATATTTTCATTTTATTTCATTCGTTTTATATTTCCATTCATGTTAATCAATAGGAAAGGATTATTAACAATTTAATTGAACGTTACAGATGCTACAGACGTTGTGAAAGTTTGACTAAATTGAAATTGAACGAGGATAGAGGTTAGGTGCTATGGTGGGGGATTTCCTGGTTAGTGGCCTTGAACAGTCGATTGATTTCAGACAGGCTATAGCACACGCGAGGAGTTGCTTCTTTAATTAAGGCTTGTTGCAAGTGCAACTCAATTGATTCGAAGCGCGAGCGGCTTGTTTGAAGACTAAAGTGTTGTTCTGTGGTTTCAGGGTGATGGAGCGGTACGCGTTGAATTTAATTAAGAAAACTGTTTGCCTTGGAATTGACGATTCATGTAATATTCAGTGGATTAAATATTTTTGTCGTAAAAGTTTTTAAGTAATTTTTAATACACCGGTATTCTACTGAATAATGCTATTATACAAATGTTTTATTTAATGGTATTACTAACCATTAAAGATCGAGTTTCCATTTAATTTTTCTTCGAAATAAATTAATAATGTGTGTTTCGATATTTTTTATTAAACATAAAATTAGATATATATGTTGTAGTAAATAGAACTTTTTGGAAAAAGTTTATTATGGATCCCTAATTAAATATTGCGGACTTCATTATTTAGAGTTATTATGGATTCATTATTTTGTGATAAAAACTCGTTGAAACAAATGATATTTTATAACAACATCATAAACATCATAAAACATCATAAAAAATGTATTAATTTACGATTATTACTTTCATTAAGCTTCTATCTCAAAATTTTTAAATTCACGAAATGTTATTTAAGACTTACCTTTCAAGCTATAAACAATTTATAACTACATTTCACATAATATATCATATTATGCATTTACACCATATTTTGCGACAGAATACTATATACCAATTGTATCTTCGGAATAATGCGTATTCTACGTCAATATCTATAACAACTACTAATCTCTAAATTTTTAAATGCAGATGAGAAACAATAGTCACGCTTAATTCCTGCCTGGATAAGCGAATGAAATTTTATTCGTGGAGGATTAACTGTCAGGATTCGCCGTTAGAAGAGGAAACCACGTGTCTCGCTGCTTTCCTCGATTTTTATTCTGGAGGCGAGCAGCGAAGCAGGGATGATTTGAACCGTACAACGAGAAGCGGAAATAAGGAATGCAAAAGTGGAATTTACCTGTATATCGGCGCGTCTGCCTCCTCCTTGTACCAAATAACTAGATGCAGCTTGTCTCCAGGGACTGGCGGTTCCACGTCGCATGGTAACTGAGCAGTTCCACCTGCCACTGCCTCCGCATCTATCATTGTCACTGTAATGACAAAGACGGGCTGTGAGTCAGGTACATCATATGATGTGAGCAAAGCGTGACTGCAGTTTGTGTCAAATCGTCTGGCTTAACGATCGCATGGGAACATATTGATAAAGTATTTGGTCCGATAGAAAAAATATGATTTTTCTTCCCCTGATCTATTTCTTAGTTACTACATTTTTCTAGACATTGTTATTACATTGTATTCAAGTTGCATCAAGTGATGCATACAAAAATATATGATTCCATATAAAATGGAGGTCATTTTAAAATCTTCGAAACTCCTCCGGCTGCAAAAAAGTTGCTACTGATATATTATAGTCCCCTTCATACCCAACAACTTTCGTTGACGAACTTTTTCATATCTCCAAAAACATCAGAGATATTCCAGTGGTAATTTTTAGTGGGCTACCCTGAATATAACACACGTAATATATTCATAAAAGGTATCTACATACTTGCGTAATTAATGCTAAAAATGGTCCCATTAAATATTAAGATTTATCAATATGGATATCTGACTGTTTAAATGGATAAAGTCATGGCTCTAAAGTCAGCCCTGAAGTATTACAAGGAGTCAGTTATTATAATAAATAATATATATATATATATATAGTCCTTATATTTCAAACTTGAAAAGTAAATTATGAAAATATCGCAGATATCAATTTTCATTTATCACTAAAATCGTTCTACTAAACCGCACATCAAATTTTTAGAAATAAGATAATCGGATGATCGCAGAAGATATATTACCCACCAATTATCTCGTTTGTTAAGAATCTGACGTACTTTAATTGCCCTCTTCAATCTTTAGAGTATCGCACGACCGTTATTTTTTAGAGTACTTTCTTCAAAGACCACCCAGTATTCTCATTTAAAAACCAATCTGTCATTCGACGTTAAAATAAAAAATTCAACGGAAGTGTATTTATTACATATTTCATCTGTGATTCGCATGTAACGAAAGATGTAATGCAAGAATGTAACAATTAACGAACTCAGAAAAGAAGAAACAAGTATATTGATGGACAGAGCTATTCGTTGAAATTTGCGCTTCTATATATATCTCTTCTTTTCTTAACTGGCTACGAATTTTTGCCAATTGCCCCGAGATATAAAGTTCACGCGACTTCTTGACGGGCTTTTATGTAAGAAACGAGGGTGGATGGAATGGCTTCACGCGACCATCATGTCGGGTAAAAATATAGACAGACTAATTGTCGTTAACGGAGTATCTTGGCCGGTGTTGCGTTACACTTGGCCTCTATTTGTCCTTGCTCTAATTATTAAGGAAAATTATGCATTCACCACACGTGGTATAGAGAGACCGGTAGACTTTAAAACGGCTAGGTTAATTGCTGCAATTACATTTGATTAATGCCTCTAATTACACTTTCTTTTGTTCTTCTCGTCCATTTTTTCTAACCGTGTAACGAGCTATGATATAACCGAGCGTGAATCAGCGCGGTCACGAACGAATAAATAAAATTACTATTTGACATATAATCGTATTGGCATGATTTATCCAAAAGCGTTCGCTAAAAGATCCTTTGAGTGTTAAGAATTAAGAAGATTAATCGAGAAAAATAATTAAGTAGATGTATTTATTTGTTTCGTTCGTTGCAGCATTTTGAATACTTTTTTCGAAAAGCTTGGTGAGAGTGTAAATGGAAAACTGTGAATTCTTTAACATTCATATAATAATTGAATAATTACACTTTTAGGAAAATAATAGAAGTTATAAGTTATTTTCAATCCAATCACGTTTTCCTCGAAATAAAAATCCTTCTTATCAAAAGGATTAATAAAATTAATAATACGATAGATCTTTTTTTTCACGAATTCTTTATTCCGTATGTTAAAAATTTTTGCACTAAATTGAATACAAACGGTATTTTCAATTAAATTTTTTAAATTACTTAAACACTTTGTAAATTTGAAGTGGATATTGGATGTAGTTAATAGTGCTTGCTGCTCTGTAGACCGAGAACTTGCACGGATTGAATTGGTTCCTTTTGTTTCTTCTGCATTTTGCAAAGCATGTCGTGGAAAGAAAAAATCGGACTACGGGCGCCACGATTTGAAGAACCCGAGTCCTGAACGTTCGTAACCAAAGGCGCTAACCACTACGCTGTCGTCGTCCGGTCGTAATTGCTGTCGAGTGCCGCTACAAATTAATTAAACACTTTTATGTTACTTTCATAATTACGCTCATAAACTGGCCTTACTTTACTTATATTTAACATTCAACAAATTGATCGAAAAATTACTAAGAAGAAAATTTGTTGCTGCGCTGTTTTACTCGCAGATGTTCATCCAGAGTAAGCCATAGTTCCCTTCGTTCCAAAGATTTTAATCACTTCTCTAATCTAACAACTATATCAACTGCTATTTTTTAAATATCATAATGGAAAGATATTTTATCGATTGTTTTTATAATATCAAGAAAACAAAGGTCAGGAAGCGTAACAATTCACAATGATTTGACGCTGGTATGTCTGACGCTTTTTTTTCGGTTTTCATCGAGGGAAAACGCGAGGCGTATCCAAAATATGATAAAGCCGTATCGCCTATCTGGCGCTGAATATTGAAACGTGTCAATGGCATGTCAAATACCACCAAATTGACTATTTATGAGACCAAAGGGAAGAAATTTCGTTTCCTGGTTTTTTCATCGGAAATTGCATTGCCTTTGTTATCATTGTTCCTAGAATTTTATGAAAATCCATCTCTATGTATCTCAGCTCTATGTATGTTATATATTTATTTCTAATTAATATATTGTTACATTTTTATGCTCGAAGTAAAGCATTCTCTTGCAAAGCAAGAAGGTTATTATACATTTTCTCTAGATCTTTACATTTTCCTTTAAATTTCGTCTATTCCACAAAATCTTCTATAATTATCTCTCGACGATATTCACCCATAGTTCCTTAAAAAACGCTGATGTTATTTCTACATTTCAATTAATTTTAGTGACAACGATAATTAATATGTCTCTACATGATGATCTTCGATATGTTTTGTTATTTTAAATTCCACGTTTTACTCCTGATCAGACGATGTTCTGAAACGACGTAGCCGATTTGTCACACGACAGCGACAATAACGGATTCCAGGTCAGCGGCAAACGAGAATGGCCGATTAATCGATGGCTATTATGCAAAATTAATTACCAGATAGAACGCTTCACTACTTATCGTTGAGACGAGGGCGAAAGACCGCGAACAGATTGCTTGACGTGTTTGAAACACAATGTTAAGCGAATTATCATTAGCGCCATTGTGTCTGTCATTCTTAAAGTAGAAAATCATCGAATAAGCAAGCCGACATACAAAATTATTTGATTGACTACTCTACAAATAATATGATGGAAATTTACAAAAAGCATATACGATTTTCCTCAGAAGCTTTTGTACCCTATCAAAAAGGACCATTTTTATTTAAACGAAGCTTGTTGACTGAAATATTTCTTAATATATAATGCAATGATAAAACAGTTAATAAAATTTTATACCCTTTTATTTTAATATCGCAACCACTGGAATAGGCAAAACACTGAGCAATCATTCACAGAAATTTGTTTTTCGATCTAAGTTTAAACAATAGCTATTCACCCCAAATTTAATGGGACTAACTTAGTATTGTTGATTAATTAAGAATCAACTATAGAGTATAAAACAAATATTCTTAGAAATAAGTACTTGTTTTTTGTTGGCCTGGCATAAATTCGAACATAATTCACAAAGAAACAACGCACGTCCAGACTATCATTTATTCGTTCCACTCGTTCAAAACTATCTCAACAATAAGAACTCGTTTTCTTTGGAAGAGTGTAAAAACGAATTGGAACGCTTCTCTTTTTCAGAAGAGCAATTCTACTCCGATGGAGTAATGAAGTTTTAATACGAAGGAGACAAAAAATCATAGAAAGGAATGGTGCATACATTGATTGAAAACAATACACATAAATCAGAAAACAGATCCTAAATTATTGGGTTGGAAACTAAGTGATTGTGGATTTTGTCATTAGGTGGTATTCACAAAATACGCAATTACTTAGTTTTCAACCCAATATATATAAATTAAACTACACCTATCATTACTTTAATAAGCGGTCTATAAATATTTATGCAAATTCATATACTTATGGATCTTACGACCGTTCGCAGAGAGACGCGATCGCGAGGAAAACGCGTTATCGAGAAGTGTAAATTCTCGCTGCGATTCTGATAATCGATGCCACGAATCAGTTCTCCTGTTTCGATTAAGATAACAGACATAGTTCAAATGAGTTTAACACTGAATTAACAGGGTTAATACAAACTTATATATTTAACAATATTTAATATTATAATGAACACGTCACAAATGATTTAACGGTGAATACAATTACTTTGTTATAGTAATTCGACTCGACTTTATGATATTTCTTGATGTATTCGTTAGACTAAGCGACTTAGATTTTATTCCTCCGAACATCTCAATGCTTTCTGTTTGAATCCCCAAATGATACTTGTTGCCCTTCAACTTTTTCTTTGTCTTCTCTGGGAAATGACCCCTACCACGCTGGGGTCACGCCACCGTTCGCACTTATGATCACGTATGCCACCTTCTTTGTGTAGATAAAATAACGGATCGAAGGCGAATCGACATTTCTAGAACTCGCTGCTTGATGACAACTATGCGCTACGTTGTATATATTTCGCCAGTCCTATAAAACGATCTGTTTGCGACACTGTAGTACCACGAGCGACGGTTAAGAACACGGCCTCGTTATAACCAAACCTCGTGGCTTACATGGATATAACTTAACCGTTTAAGTCCCAAGCAGTGCGATCGCGCTGTTTAAATTTTGTGTCGAAAGGTCCCAGTACATTTGAACGCTACGGACGACTGACGGAATTTTGTATTTCATTGTTATCTTCTCAATAATTTTTATTGAACGAAACTTGAAATATTTATAAACTCATAGTACGTATATATAATAATATAGATGTATTTCATAAAAATAACAAATATGACGAGTGCTATTGCGCCCCTTGCTTCTCTTTGCAATCGATTAAGACAAGCGTTATTGTGCTGTTCGGGATTTTTCGATCCTGTTTTTTCAAAGATCCCTGAGACTCAAACGGTTAAAAAAATGGAGATAAAGCAAAAATTTCATAAAAATTCATAATTAAAATTCATAGTTCATAAAAATCTGCGGTCCATCCGATACGATTACTACTACGTTGATGAAGAACAAACATAGAAAGAAACCTAAAGAGTTAATGAACTTTATCAAATCACATCCTGTCACAACTTACCCAGCGTAGAAATGAACAACACTTGTTGTTGTAAGAACGTTTAAACTAATCTATATTATTACGCTCGTTACGTGTCGAAACGTGGATGATTTTATCTGAAGCGCTGATGTGTCGGATCGATAATTTGCAACGCATAACGGATAGCCGCTAGTCAACAACGGTTCGCAACGTTAATTAAAACGCAACGGCCGGTTGGTCGCTCGCGTGGCTGTCAAGAATATTCAGCCGCTCGTTGAGTCGTTAACTCGCTTAAGTACGTTCCTTTGCTTATGAATATGCAAACGCGTTTTAATGCGCCGGCTATTTGTTCGTGTGGCCCGCAAACATTAAAACACTGGCGTCTCCCGTGGTGCGTCCTCTTGCATCTTCGCTTCGAACGATGTTATTAATACGCGTGGCAATCGATCGAGACGGTACTACGTGCTCGTTCGACGCTATGCGTCGATGCGATTGTCGATCGCAGGAATCTGGAACGAACGATCCTAATAGGGGACAAGGTGCAACCGAGCGAAACAGTCTTCTATCTCTATATACATACGTGCTGTCGCGAACGATCTCTTCAACAGCTGATAATGATGTTATAGGGCTGATTGAATATTTCACGGGGCCGTAGTCTTTAGGAGAGGTGGGATCAAGTGTATCGTAAGCATATTTCAATGTGAAAGATTGTGTATTTCGAGAGGAAATGGTAGTTTTCATTCGGATATAGAGAGAAAGATAATAGTTTCAAATAGGATTACACGTAGAAGAGACACACAATAGTTTTAAGTAGATTCAAATGTAGAAAGGATACACAATAGTTTTAAGTAAATTCGGACGTAGAGCAGATATCGACATTGGTGTGAAAGTCAAAAAATGAATAATTCTTTCGTAGAATAAGGGGGAAATCTGTTAGAGGAGCAAACGCGACAAGTTTAAAAAATTGTCATTTTTAAGATACTACAAATATTGATTCTGAAAAATATTTATAAGTTTCTGAAGAATGGTCATGAGAACCGTATAGAAATTTATAGAAATTGCTTTACCAAGTTGTTTCACAGCGAGGAGCAAACATAAACGATATTTTATTAAATACTCCCAAAAGCAAAGAAATATTACCCAAATTGTAGACAAAATTTGTATAACTATAAATAATTAATAATTTTTTGTTTCAAAGTTTCTATTTTCAATTTATTTTTATCAATTTGATTTTTCATTTGATGAAGTAAATCGACATGGTTAAGGAATAGATGTGATAATATATCTACTGAGAAAGAATTTTAGACTGTGGAAGAGAAATGTTTCGTTTCTAATAAATGAATTAAATATAATATTATTTTAATTCTGTCGTTATTTCTTAAAAAATATTTGATCGTGGCTTTCGTAATTGATTACCTACAAAGATATTAATTCGTTCGAAATAATTAGTATCTTGTGTGACAATAACATCATTTCCTTAGATGACTTAATTATCGAACAATTCCACAACACATTATTTCATACTTTCTGCTTTTCTCTTTTCGATATACCAAGAGACTACTGTATAGACGCTTTTAACTTCCTTTGATGTCCTAGATTATAATCAATTCCGTGCATATTTTGTAACATTTGGGTCAAGCATCTATTTACTGCAACATTTCTAAAAATGGAATTTGTGTAGCAGAGGAACTCATAAACGAGAAACACTCACATTCGTTTCCATATAACAGCACGTAGAAACGCATTTCCATATAACGTAAAAGCATGAAAAATAAAAGCTGTCGTTAATCAGACCAGTAACGTAGATGATTTATCACTTTTGCAAATTCCATTAGACAGAAGTCGGTCAAACAATATTTCTTCAAGTAACCAGTAATTATCTGTGATAGAATAGTTCCATTTAAACATTTCTTAAATTTTTTCAAGAACAACAGAATTGACGCTTCTTTTAATTCTTTTATCAATAGCTTTTGAATGGATCTTCTTTCTGTTATCCCTTTAGTATGACGAATCTTTACTTTGCATTTCTAGCTTCATCTCGAATTTGTCCACAAAGTTTTCATTACTGTTTACTACAAACAAATCACCAGTTTCCGAAGAAACGAAAGAATATGGATAATTCTACTGAAGTGAGAATGCTTGCGGCTTTCTCTTGTTAACATTCTTAAGAACGGTAAATTGTACCATATTTGCATAGCAGAGAAAGATAATAACTGTGTAGACAGACTATTAAGAGAGATATCAATTTAATTTATTTATATACCAAAAATTACTTTTTATACATGAAATCTTCAGTACACTGCCATGTCCCAACTATGAAACTTACTCTACGGTTCATGCTCGATAAATGAATTTAAAGCTATTTATGAATTTTTCCCTTTTATATATATTTTATAATAGTCACACTTATCATTCATCATTTTATTGACAAAAAACATCTACCATCTTTGTCACCACTTTAACATATCAGTCCTCTGTCTATGAACTTATCTCTAAAAAAAAACAAAAAAGAAACGATACGTATGGTATTAAGAACGGAATCACGTAAAGAAATTCGAAAGTAATCAAGCGAAGTTAATACTTACAAGCGTTAGAAAATGGAAAGTGTATAATTTATCTATTTTAATTTTTAATAATGAACGCAAGATTAATCATTAATCTGTTTATGTAAGGAACAAATATTTATTGGTTATAAAAATGCAATGACTTTTGTTGTTAAGTTTAACTGACAACTGTTGAGATTGATAGATAATTGTTGAGAATGATAATATTCATTTATGATTAATAAGTATTGTTTATTTTATAAGTTAACTATTTTTCTCTTCACTTTCAAGTTAAACTGCCAATTATCAATGTAATTGGTTCATTTATGATATAAGTAATTAAAAATTACTATTTATGTATGATGTTGAGTGTTCAAATTTCGTAAGTAATTCTTGAGAAAACTATCTTTTAACTAATTCTTTGTGACAAAGAGTGTGAGTAAACATTTGCTTTTTCAAGTGAATAATTTTAAATACAATCGATTACTGACTAATGAGACTTTTATTGGAATCAATCCTCTGTAGATAGTTATTAAAAGAATACTGATAAAATCATATACAGTTATTGTATTTATTCATTTGACCATTTTTATAGCAATACCGGCGTATCCTCTGCTGTACCTGAAATTTGTTACAATTCATAAATTAAATGGAGAAGTATGTGGACAAAATCACTGTCAAATAATTCCCACTTCTGTAGAATCACCCATATATAAATAACGAACGATAGTCTAAAGTGGATCAAAACTCCACACAAAAGACCAAAAGTGGATCGCTTAAAAGTGAATGATCGAATCAAATTCCATTTTCATGAGGGCTTCCGAAAAACAATCCCGGTATTTCATTAGCACTTGCTATACTGAATTACGACAAAGCGTAACAAAGGAACACGCTGGAAATCAAACTCCAACGCTCGAATCTCGAGTTGAAAATAATGAAACGTAGAGGAAATGCAGCGTATTTGGAATACTGTTGGTAATGTAGAATATCGATGTACCTAAAAAACTACTAACGTTATGTAGTTCGTAACACCGCAAATAACAGGGGCGAAGCACATCATTGTTAACCAATGACATTCGCGAACTAACCGTAATTTTGATATTCCCGACTTAATTTGCAGAGTAAAAAAACATCAATTTGCAAAAGTTTTTCGGCAAGTATTCAATCGTTGCAATCACGGTTAAAATATGTCAAAACTTTTAGAGTAGATTACTTAATCTGCTATTTCTTGCTAATTTTACAAATATATTATATATTCACAATTATATTATTTACTAATATAATATGTACTACAATAAATCTAATATTTATACAAATACAAAACCTGACATGAAATTCGATTTCATGATGCTAATTCGGGAAAACTACTGAGATGGATGCTGTGTGTTTTTTTTGCGCTGTGAATTATAGCGAAGGCAAAAAAGAAAAAGAGTGGCTACAGTGTTTCATATGAAATGCATGAAGAATACACACAAGCACATTGTGGATATGTTGGTTACGATCGTGGAAATTATACCTGTAACTACTGTAAAATTTTAAGTTCCACAACATAGGATTGATATTTACCTAGGATGATCGTTCCTATCATGCGATTTTTGTACGCGATTAGATCATAAAAGAAAATAATTTTATCATCTACTTGTTTTTAATTCTATATAACGAAGATAAACTGGAATACCGCTATTTCATATTACCTGCACTGTAACAAAATCATTACTTTATATTTTCAATCATTTTTCAATTAGTCGAAACTTCCAGATTGCTTTTTTTCACTATTACCTAGTTTCATACTTTGAAGTATAAAAGTTTCCCTATGATATTATGCAGTTTTATTCGCTCCTATCCTATGCCGTAATATTTTATGCATCTTAAACGAACTGATATTCCAAATATGCTGTACACAGACTTTTTGCGAATGTTTTCTCTCGGTGCAAAAAGGTCGATGAAACACGGTAATTTTTATGAACAATGAGCAATAACGAATCGACCGTGGTCGAAAATTTGTCGTTGACGTGGTGCGAAACAGAAGAGCGATTAATCGATGCCTCTTATTAATTATTGTTTTTTCGCATGTACAGTGGTTTAAAGAGGAATATTGAAAATGGCATCGGGTCCGGGCTTCCGATCCATTTAACATATCAATGAAAAAACTGGCGAGGGACGATTGGTACGGTGTTATCCAGGCGACAAATGTTTTCGAGGGCTTGTCGCTCGAGAAATCGAACTGCGCCGACCGTGGCGTTTTATGCGCCGCGCCAATTTTAATTTACCTGTCGTCGAGCCGATGAAAAATCGCCGCCGATTCGGCTGTATTCGGCTGAAATTTTCGATTGTTACGGCGAATAGTCAGAGAAAGGCATTCTGTTTATCCCGATATCTGTCTATGATTCTACTGTTTATTAAAACAAGGATGAGAATATTACACAAGTGGACAGAAGATAATATTTTACACAAAAACAGATCGATAGCGAACAAAGATTTTGAATTGGTATTTGCGTATACAAGTGTTAATAATTTTTGTATTGGACAAACATGCATATGCTTTTATCGCGTTGATAACAATTGTCTGTTGTAGAGTATATATTATATTTGAATCTCACTATCAAACTGATTAATATCGCTCTTTTATCAATTTCTCAATCTCATTACATAAGTACATGATTAATGTTCAATTGTCGAAAAACAAATTACTTGTTTTGATGAATTTATCCATTACAAGAAGATGGCATAAATAATAGCAAATTCTAAAATCAATTTAAAAAATATCGTACGCAGCATCGTCAGTTTTTTCTGTTTTTCGATGTATGGTGTTGATCGACGTAGCTTCTGAGTGGTTTGTTTATTCATTGCTTTTGTCAATTATAATTGAATTTTATAAAAACACCACGGTTTTCTACTTTATCCCCGCAACTCTATGTACAGAACAAAATTTCGTTTGATCTTTTTTACATTTTACAATATATGTTTTTAACTACAGAGTCGTAACGTACACAATACTTGCATACAGTGGTTGCAAAAAGTATTAATACATTCCCTTATTTTCCAATAGAACGTTTCTTTATCAGATTTTGTATTTTGTTTTCATGTCTATCAAATTTTTGTAGTTGTATGAAAGTATTACTAACCCTTTGCGTTCGAGAGGCGACTGTCAATCGCTGCGACGTTTTGTGCGTTAACTCGAGTAACGACTGAGAGGCGGCAGTCCCTGTTTATGCTAGATTTCGACATCTCCAATTGATAAGAGTGCAGTATTGGTTCGTAAATAGGTTCTTTAGCACTTTATGTTCTTTATTAAAAAGTGTAAAGTGTGACATTTTAAAATGGAGATAAAATATTTAATCCCAAATCGCTCCTATGGTTCTGACAACGTCTCCGACGTTAGTTCGAATTCGACGATCATGGCAAAAGTATTATAGTCTAGAAGCCCTAGGAAAATGCTTTTCGGAAGTGAAATTAGCTCAAACAAAGATAAACTTGATTTGAACTGTTGAGAAATGAGATCGATTGCATTCGTGAGTGGATTATTGATAGAGAAAATGAAAGCAGTGATAGAGATAGTGACACAGTATTAGGTGTAAGAAATCGAAAAATTACAATAATAGATAATGAATGCAAAAGTGACAGTGATGCCCCACAAGATTCTAATAATTCAAAATGGACTTGTGAATAAACTTGTGAAGAATCTAGCAAAACGCTAGCAAGAATAAAATTCATAGCCAGCGGAAAACCTACAGAGCCGCAAGTATCCTCAAATGTCGTACAACAATGTTGTAAAATGTTTTTTAAGGTATTTTTTGCCAACGAGCTAATAAATCAAATAACAGCTGAAAGAAACAATTATGCTGCAAAAATGATAGGGAGAGGATACTATCATCACATTCAATTTGGCATAATGTCACCAAGGAAGAATTTTGACCAAACCAAAGATGCATCTTGGTAAATGCTTTATAAATTATCATACAAAAAAATACAGAAATTAATATTACAAAATCATATTTTCAAAGATGTAAATATAGATAAATTATTAGAATATAATGTTTTTGTACGTTAATTTGTGTATCAAATCATTTTACACTACCTATAAGACATGCATCACATATGCACTAAATCATCTCCATTTACTTTGTTCGACTGAAAAAGTCCTCGAGCGCTAAGGACTAATTCATACGAAATTTAATATACTTGAATTATACTATGCTTTAATATATTAATCGTTTGATATACGTATAAATACTAAAATAAATACACAGTAACGTGCCAGTATTTTTTGTAGCCACTATATTAGCGAAAATGAAGCCCCGTTGCTGTACGATATAATTCAACAGTACCATTCGTTCTCCAAAATTAACTTCAGCATCACAGAAATTCACAGATGATACGCTCTGATCTGAATTCTCTTTCGCGTTTGACTGAACGTTGAATTATTATCCGGTTACTTGCGGCCCATTTGAAACAGGCGACTCAATTACGACGAAATAAATGATTCATTGGCTGACGGCGATTCATTAGCGAAACGAATAATCGAATACGGTAGCCAGGTATGGCGGTGACGCAGGAGGATTATTTTTAATTTTCGAATAATCTCGAGGAAGGCTCACCGCGTAACGGCAGCAGGCCGTTCTCATTAATCAAACTCACGGAAGATTACACGAGAGCGAACTCACCAAGTAAAATTGAACGATGGTTAATCCGGTTTCCACGCGCAGGTCAAACGTAGATTCCCCAAGCGGTGTTCGATCTCACCTGATAGGAAGAATCAGAAACGAGAAACTGGACCAACGATTCATGGTAAGTCGGTTTTAACATTAGAAAAACAAATTAGCTCGAAATTAGCTAGTAACAAATTCATAAACATTGCTTGGTGTAAACGAAATTACTTGTAACTTTTTGACTTCTTTCATTTAGTCTAAATGCAGAAACAAATAAAAACTTTTCGTGTACGGTGGCTAACGAAAATATTGCCATAGAAAATTTGTATTAATATAATACGCATATCATATGAAACTTTTTAAAATTTTGTTAGCGCTATCGTGATTATGTAGTAAGATTTAATCTTAAATTTTAGTCTTAAAGATATAATTAGTGTTAAGGATTACAGTGAGATCAGTTAACAGCGTTAGGTTTCACTAAATATTGAGAACTATTAATGTAGTGAATAATTGTTCAAACAATTGAGGATCTTTACGAGGTGTATGCTTCCGATAAATATTTTGGACCTTCTATGTACTTTATCAGATCCATATTAAATTTTATCAGTATGATCACGATAATCGTGTCTCTTTATAGTGCTAATGAGATTTCAGAATATTTCGTATAATACATATATAAAAAGTTTCTAGGACTACTCGAATGTTTTTCTAAGTCACTGTATGTATCATACAAAACACTTTGAAATCTTATTAGTATTATAACATGTGACACGCGTCTGAAAATTTGTTTCTATTTGGTTTTGAAAACCAGATGTCTACATCCTTACTGCATACCCTCAATAGTCTTAAGGACCGACTATAAATCTCAGGAATTTTCTAGTTAAAGTCCTTCAGACCGAACAAAGATCTTTTTACTAAATCGTTTTCTAAAGTTTATTGTTTACTACGAGAAGATACGGGAAAGTTAGTTTTTCTCACGTATGATGCTTCTCACCAGCAACTTTTTATCGAGGACGGCTAAGACCCTCCCTAGTTCGCCAACCTTCTTATTATTCAATCGGAAGCAATGTCTACCGCCCTCACTTTCTTAACCAAAATTGTCATCAACAAATCAGATGGTCCCGTGCGCTGGACACATCCATCGCTAGTTTTTCTCCGCCACAGCATCGTCACTAAACTTCATTTATTCTTCATCTTTAAAATAGTCAACATCTCTTTACCGGGTTTTCACCCTTAGATCAATCACCTACTTAACTTATACATACGCATCAATGTAACTAGCTTCTATATAAAGTTGTTGGAATAAACTATAATTTATATCTGTTAATTCAGTGCATACTCAATTGAA